>JAJONI010001173.1:0-14062 GCA_022190145.1 Pezicula rhizophila
AACTTAGATACACGTCCCAGATACGAGTCACTAAACGCAATTCCAGCAATTCTCGATCTAGAAACATAATCCAAAGCCTATATATTTATTTATATAGCGGGTTTAAGATTCATTGCCAAACTAGCCCTAACTCATATAACCTAGATATCCCAATCGAAAATCTACCCTTAAGGAACTGGGTTCAAGTGACTAGATGTACAAGATCCGTTTACTTCCCTACCCAACTAAAGCCTGCTGTCTCAATATCAGTTCCATACTATCGCAAAGTAAGAACTTGTTCATTAGCAACGCACAAATCATTTCTGTGCAATCACAACCCTAATCAAAACCAAAACCAAAATCATAAAACTCATCTCCCAAGAAACGTCAAAACAAATTCGAATTTCACTGCTTTGTACGAAAGGTGTCAATACCACTCGTGGTTGCCCACAAAGGAAATTCCCAGAAGTCTAAAAGCAAACGAATGTCATAATCCTTCCATCATCTGGTTTTCCCACTCATGCGTTTCGCGTTTCCCGTTTTCATTTCCTGCCATGCCTTGCCCTGCCCAAAAAAATACTATCAAAATGCCATCAAAATTTCCTAGCCACGAAGATGCAAGAGTCCTAATCCAAGAAGTGACATCCATGAAACAATGATCCAGTCCGTAATTTCATAATCCATATATCGCTCATCGTTCCGTCGTTGTGTTGATGCCATGCGATGCGTTAAAGCGAAGTCGTGTCGTGTATGTTGTCATTTCGTTGAGTTCATGTCGTTATGATGCGATGTGGTCATTGTAACTGTTCATTAGTACATTACCTCTCCTTCCATCCATGTCCCATTCCCATCACCAGCCCAAAATCCCACTCCAACCTATCTCGCTCCACCCCATCCTATGCCAATCACGTTAGTACGCCCATAGCATGAGATTCCGAGAAACACAAAACTCACCAGCAGCCAATGCCATATACCAAGTACGACTAGCGCCACCATCCAACAAGCTCGGATCAAAATTACTTGAGCTAAAGAAATCCCAAGCTGCACTCGGCTGAATAATACCCAGGTTCGCGTATAAGATACCTCTCCAGCCACCAGCAACACTATCGACTCTGCCAGAACTAAAATAAGTATTCCACTCCTCAGTGACAAACTCCTTGGTTCGCGTTAATGTGGAAGAAGGGAGGAGAGGCAGCATGTGGATTCCCTCAATATATTCCGCGTTGCGGCCAAAGTAAGTGGTATGATCAATTTTGTTCTCGAAGAGGATTCCGGATACTTTATTGCCGATAAAGTTGGAGGGTTCAACTTTGTTGTCGGATGTGTATAGGAAGTAATTCTGGAGTGAGCGTGCTGTGACGGCTAGTTGCAGATTTCCTCGAGCTTCCATATTTGAATCTCCAATTGTGCGTCCCCACATCTTGATGGCATACGCAGACATACTATCCTCCGACGAACTTTCCTCATCTTTACCGTCGAAGGTTTCATAAAGACCATGTGCCCACGAATGGCCATGATACCAGTCGAAATTTCGGGATACGGGGAAGTACTTGTCGGCTGTTGATGGGTTGGCGATATCGCGGACGAGGGTGTTGACGTAGGCTTTGTTTGCTGTGAGCCAGGAGGGATCAAGATAGCCGATGACAGCGGCAGTGTATATGAAGTAGCCGTAGTGGAAGTGGTGATCGTTGTAGTATGTATTACCAAAGTCCTCACCAGAGTTTCCTGTTATATACGAGGCGGAAGAGACAACACCTCCCCAGGCGGCTGGATTTTGTTGGTACTGTAGTATTGTACTGTAGGTTTGGGACCGTGGAACTTACTTTCATGTACAAGTGGGTAGATCTGTTTATTAGAAGCAAAGACCGCAAATGATGCCTTGAGGTTGGTCAATCCTGCTTGAGCAAGAGCTGTCGCGCCAAGTAGATCGTGAATCGTGTAGACAATACCGGCGAATTTTGCTAGAGCCTACTTTTCGTTAGCATTTATTAGATACTATTTTCAGAGACAAACAAACTTTTCCACTGTAGTACATTGAGTTCAGGTTCGTCTGCTCGTTCATATTCTGAGAAACCTCGCTTGTTGCCACAGTTAAAATCGAAGCTATCGCCGCAGGCGACAAGGTGCTCTGGCTACCCAACGAAGGAGACCAGGGTGCAAAGGCCATCGTAGTGGGGATATCCTCAACTAGTGTCCATGAATCAGCCACTATAGCGGTCGCCCTACCTTTTGTTGTAGTATCTAGCTGAACTGTTGATAGAGTGGTGCCCTTTGCAAAAGATTGCACATGGTGAGGCAGTGCAAACATAGCTAAAGTCGTGCCTGCCATACCAGCCTTGCTAAAAGACAGCTTATAGGATGCTGTATTACCAGTTACGGACCCGGACAAAGTAGCGGTTGTGGCATAGACTCCACAAGCAGCGTCGTAAAGTGCCTCCGCAGCACCTCCTGGGTCCTTGGCGATTTGGATGATGCCATTGAAGTTGGAAGTAGCTTGCACAAGTCCATTGCTGACCACCGTGAATTGTAGTGAATCTCCGCTTGGTGAGTAAGCATACAGTAACCATGTCTTCCCATCATTGAGGACGATAGAGTACTTGGTAACACCTGACTTTGGGGACGTGTTGGCTCTTGTGACTGAAGCAAAGAACACGCCACTTTGCAAGATCGGAGTACCGCCCGAATAAATTCCAGTCACAAAAGCCATCCCTTGCACAAGGGGAAAGGTGATTGATGGCTTTGCACCAGCACTCGGTGACAGGTTGACATTGGCCGAAAACGCGGTAATTGAATCGATAGAAATACTAGTGCCACTTCCCAATTTAGCTTCAGACAAGACGATGGACTGGATTCCGATAGGGTTGATGAAATACTGAGCAGGATTGGCATTTGCATCAGGTCCAAAGACTCTCTGATTTGAATCAATGTGCGTAATTGTCATACCCCAACTTCCTGTAGTACCTCCTCCTTTTGACCATGCTACGGAATATGGATGAGTCCATGTACTGGCTGTTTGGCTGCCCAAGAAGAAGTTTGCATAAAATTTGTTGGTCCCAATTGGTGAGCTCTGTGGTGTGATACTGAGTCTTGGAACTGGATGATCAGACCGAGAACTGATTACTGCTGGAGGAGCATCTGTCCCTACAGGCTGGAATATGTTATCAGAGACCATGCTTACTGTCACAGAAGCTGTGTTAGTATGGGCAGATCTAGTTGAAGCTGATAATAGTGACGTCGGCGAACTAATGGCAGTAGTGATAACAGGTGGTGAGGCAGAATGACTAATGCTTGTTACAATCGTTCCTTTTGTAGCTGGACTGGTCGACGGCGTAGTCTTAATGATCTGTACTGTTCCCGTGTCTGACCCCACAGTGGTAGCAGTAGTCAGCACCGAGACGCTAGGAGTAACAGTCGACGTAGTGATGGGTGCAAAACATATATCATCAAAAGATCCTACTGCAACCGTCTCCGGAACAACAATCACGTTGTCAGGTGTTTGCTCTCCGGCTACAACAGAAATGCCAGTTACAGGAGTCTCTTCCCCAATCCAGATAACACGATCGGTATCAGTAGACTCGGTCCTTGTCGGTACGACATCTGAGGCTTGAGCCTGTAAAGAGTTTGAAGCTGCGGGCGTAGTGTTCTCAAGAGCGGGATTGTTTAGGTTCGTAGAGACACCAGGTATGACCTCTGATGCTGGTGTAGTAGTTGCTATAGATGACAAAGTTTGAGTGATGGAATTGCCGGAATTCCCAGATGCCCCGATCATCTGCGTAGCCGCAGGACTTGGGCTTGACGTGTCCGTGTTTTCATATACGGTGCTTATTGAAGCTGTAATGGCTGCGGGAGACGTAATTGCGACTACAAAGTTTGTTGAGGTACTCGATATTGCCTCGGGTAGTTGTGGATTCGCAGTTGTAGGATTTGAATTCGAATTTCCAGAGTCCCCAGATCCTGCTTGAGGCACGAGGATAGTGGATGGACTTTGGGTCTGAACTATTGAGCCGCCGTTATTCCCAGCAATTACAGAAACGCCCGCAGCAGTCAATTGACCCTGGGTATTTACAGGTTGATTGTTACTAGAAGCGAGGGTAATTGTCTTATCAGGGAGTACAACCGTATAGATATTGGGCTGCGTCGAAGTCGCCGGTGATTCACAAACGTCAGTAGCTTGTCTCGCAACCATGTGTCTCCTGCGATGCGGTATTGCTTTGACGTTCACGGCAATAGCCTGCCAAACAGTTAGCCATACGAGCAGCTTCATAGTCGCAACAATTAAACAAAAATACAGAAGATGGGGGACAAATGGAAGGGGGGTGGGGAAGGGAGGTAGAAATAGCAACTGAAACTTCAATTCTAGGAGAATATTAAGGTTGTGAGAATGTTAATTCACTGCTCTCCTTTGCTTCCTTGCTGAAGGAGATACTCGTGATGGGGGGTTGTGAGTGAAGTGTGGAGAAAGATGCAAGGTTAAGCAGCGGGCTTGTGATGTCAAAGTTGTAACAGCCGAGCGGTCCAAGACAAAAGATGGGTGAGTGTGTAGGATGTGTCAAGTATTGCTGAATGTATACGGAATAGTAAAAGGCAATTTTGCAGTGTGTATGAAGGAATTCAATATCATAGAATCATGAAGGTGCAATGCAGGAGACTTAAATCCCAAGTCTCTGAGCGAACTATGTATATAAGCACTAGACTCCTACTTGAACTACAACCAAAACATGAACCAAAAAAAAAAAAAGCAAGGCCTGAAACTTAGAGGGGCACGAAGCTCGGAAGTGTCCCCGGGCCTCGTCAAAGAGACTATCTTCACTCGCAAGAATGCATATTTCTATTTCAGGAATGCTGTTGCTATGCTAGATGCCCTGCATAGTCTGTCGATAAAGGCAATCTGCCACGTGGTATAAAGCAAGCTGCTGAAGAAGGAAATCTCGTCTGTGCTCGCGATAGCTTATTTTAAAGGAAGAACGGTCTAGCCTTGAGGGTTAAGCAATACTTCCTGTACTTGTTACTACACGTACTGCTAGCGGTTCTAGACTCGACTGTTCGTGGACTCGACTTTTCATCGCGTCTCTTGACATCCTAATCTCGTACTTGAACCAGGCAGGTTCAATTGACTTGTAATGCCTTGACTTGTAGAAAGCAGAATGAAATTGAGGGATAAAATTGAGGCATGTTGCGGTGTGGACTCGAACAACCAGCAACGGAATGGCACGTAGAACCACAGGTGCTATCACACGCCTCAGCACCACAGTACTCCTTAGGAATAGCAATATGACGCTGGTTGATCTCCAAGACTCCAAGAGATCTTCTGAACAGCAAGGATTCGAGAACAGATATCTCTACTTGTGACGAAGGAGGCCACGAATGAGAAATGCAAACTCAAATAACCGCGAGTAAATTGTGAACTGACCTCGTGGGAAAGGGTTGTCCAGAGAACAATTGCTGAAGAAACTCCCTGGAATGATGGCTAAGTAATTGATAGCGTAAATACTGTGAGTTGCGGATGACCTGAATCCTCAGCCATTCTGGAAACAAAAAAAAAAGAGGTGATAATGTTGATCTCCAGGATGGAAATATTTGAGGATGTGAGGTTGTCTTTGAAGAATCCAGGGAGCCATTGGTCAAGGGGGTTTTTGGACCTTGCGGATACTACCGAGACCCCCGCAGCAATGGAAGGGCCTCGTGATGCAGTATCGAGAGTATGAGTGACACCTGAACCTCATCTGCTCACAAGCCCAGCTACTTCTGCTTTTGGATGGACGGGTTAATCTGACTAACTCGAGATGGGAAACATAACTGTCTGTTGACTCCAGTCCCGTGGGTTTGGTATCATTAGCTATGCATGGGTGACAGTACCTCACCACCTCAACCACCAAGGAGCGGGTTGAGACAATGGTTAATGTAAATAATTCATTCGGAAGCGTCATAATATGTAAACCTTACCCCATGTATGAAGGCCTCATTATCTATCCATGTGAGACCGAAGCGCCATAATTCCCTTGATTTCCAGACTCCCATCCATGCGTATTGATTGATTTTCATGTCATCGTTCTTGTCCAACTCAACGCTTGGCCCTCTTTGATTTACGGCCGTCTCCTACAGTTTCGGGTGCAACATTATTCTTCTTGAGCTTCTGCGCCGCCTTTTGGAATTCTTCTTCAGTCGGCATCCCTGCCATTTCATCGTCATCTTCGTCCTCAGATGGTCTCTTCTTTCCCTTCTTGCCCTTGGGCTTAGGCGCATATTTTGCTTCAAGGTTATCCAGAAACGAGCTTCGTCCGGCTTGTCTCTTCGTTATCAACGCAGCCAACGCATCCCCTCCACTGTCCTTCTGGGCCTTGCTCTTGCTCTTACCAAGAAGCTTCTCCTCGAGCCCTGATTCCTTCGCATATTTCATTGCCTTCTTTTCTTCCTTCCTGACCTTCTTCATCCTAGACTGCTTCGACTTCTCGGTTTCATTGACATATGCATCGTATGCCTCGACATCCCCACTCTGAATTGCAGCATCAATGATCGCCCTAAAGCGTTCCTCGTCCTCGAGGGGATTGCTAAGCATAACCTCGCCATAGATCTTCTTCATCTTGCCTTCATATTTCTCAAAGGCACTTAGCAGGGCATCTTTCTCTTCGTCCGATCCCTTATAGCTCTTGGAGAATTTCTCGATCGCTTCGCCCGTAATGATATCCTTGAACTGCTCGGCATAAAAGTCTGACCAGCTGAAGTCCTCGGAGTCTACGATAGATTCTGAAGTTGAGCCCGTACCATCGTAGCGCTTTCGGCGGATTGGATCTGAGAGGACGGCATAGGCAAATGCGACTTCTTGGAACCTGGTGTGGGCTTCGGCTTTGAGGTGTTCTGGGGCTTTGTCTGAAGGTGAGACTGATTAGCGGATGAAATGGATGGAGAATGAGGCAGAAGGAAACAAAGCGAAATGATGCGCTGGGGTAAGAATCAAGAATCAGACAGAGATTGAAGAGAGGCTGGTTACCTGGATGCTCCTTCAGCGCAGTTTTGCGATATGCCTTCTTGATCTCATCTTCGGTCGCGGTCTTAGAGATGCCGAGGACTGTGTATGGCTCGATGGAAGGAGGCTCCTCATCAAATAATTCTTCGTCGTGGGGCGCCATTTTTGTGATATTCTTTGTTTGTTTGGGAAGCAAGTTGAAGATCCGTGAATGAGGTGAAGGGTTGTGATGGAGGTTCGAAGGTAAAGTCGCGTCCCCGAGTTGACGCGTTCGAGTAGAGTGGTTCTGTCGCCAGGCCACAGTCAATCACGTGATTATTGGTTGCACAACTGGCAGGACACTTTAATCCCTTAGAAGCAGAACGTGATTCTTAATTTAAGAGGTAGGTCTAAGTAAGTCAGTTTTAGTTCAGGAATCTAGATAGTAGAAGAAATTTACTACAATTAACTCGCTTTGAGGAAGTAATTCGGTTGGTCTGCTTCGTATGTAACAAGTAACCGGAGCTTAAGTTAAATAAACTGATACATAACTATTCTTTGAAATGGAATTTAAGCTTATAAATAAGATTTAATAGTCTCTAGCTCAAATGGAAACAAACAGTATTTAAGTGATTGTTCGGTTGATTATTTTAGGTTTATAAGTGTCAATATGAAGGGAAATATCAAATTTTACATAGGCTCGTTACATTCACTTGGCAGTTAAGGTGACTTCAAAATGGCCCAGGTTCTGCTATCCAAGCAATCTTTGATCCGAGTTCCTCGAATTGAACAGTGCCACCTACATTTTCACTTTATAAAAGCCGTAGTGCATCTCTATAAACTGAAAGATAGTACCCAACTACATATTTCCTACCTCTCTTGCCTCAAAAACTTTCAAATAAGCGCCTATCCCAAAAGAATAGTCAGCAACCCTAAAACATAATCTTCCCTTTAAGACACAAGGAAAAGTTTATTCAGACTCACCAGCAGCCTTCCACCTTCCATCAAGCTTCCTCATGACTCCCTTCAGCATCTCAACGGCTTTATAAGACTCTTCCGATGGAGTATCCCTGTGGATCCGAAAATGTGGACATGCCAGTTGATAATATAAAATAGGTATGAACGGCGAGGCCTCAATAATACAAGTCGAAAGATGACGGTGATCAGAGATCTGTGGACGTTCCTTCAATGATTCTTCTACATCGGCGATGGTCGCTTTGGCCTGGTGGATTTTTTCAAAGTAGAGTGATGTCGGCGTTTTCTCTTTGAGAGAAGCGTGCGCTTCGTGAAGCATTATTAGAGCACTTCAAAGTGTTAGATTGGTTGAGGTTAGCTTCTGAAGAAGGGCACTTACCCAGTGCAAATTGAGTATTGGTTCATCAAATATACTCCCTGAAGCTCGCGTTCAACACGGACGACCTTAAGTAAGGCTTTTAATGTTCCGTCAAGGAGAATAGCTTCTTCCTCATCTAAGGGTGGAGGCTCAGAAACGTGTCGCAGAACCTCGCCAAGTAGTTTTGTCGCTTGAGCTATTAGTCCAAACGACCCTAATTCGCACCATTGGACAGGTGCACATCCTAGATTCTGCTTTGGCTTCGGTGACATGGCCTGGAATTTATTAGAAACAAGAAGTTTATATCACTTTAGTCGATGTCATACACCTTGCTCCCATGCTTCATCATTTGCTGGCACAAATATGCAATCTTTTGGGGTAGGAAGAAGCAAAGGTCGCTCGGACTGGCCTATATTTGCAGCTCTGTCTTTCGTCAGCTTGAGCTCATTGTGCGTGCGCAGAACGAATAGTTAATACCGGTCAAGTAACACAACGGCCCACCAAACTCGATTTTGTTCTTCGGCGTCGACGCATGAGAACGGTGCCTTCCAAGGTGGGCCAGTTCTCCAGTCTAAACCAAGCGCTGATCCATACCGAGCACATGCTGCAGCGGCAAGAAAGGCGGAAGGGTATATAGCATGTCCCAATTCAAAAAGGGCAATGAATATGCTTGCCTGTAAAACTTGAATAGACAGAACACCAGCAGTCTCAAGCTCAAGATGGAATCGCTTTGCGGCTAAGTACGCAGCAGTCCGCGGATTCTGAATGTCAAAGCCTGGATACCAGGTGATCAGGCTCATGGATAGTACCAGAAGTGCATAGTCGGCACGTAGTGGCTTGAAGGGATTAACATGCTCTTGAAAACGCTTCTTCGATACGATGGGTATCCACTCGTAAGCTGTATTGAAGAAGGTTGTGGAGATCTTTTGCACCTGGTCGCGACCTCCAATCAGCTCGGTAATGTATGCTGGAATCTGAATACCGGCTTTCGGAATATCAACTTGATATTGCCTTGAAATATTTGAATCCAGGAAGTAGACAGCAGGGAAATCGGTGTTTGCTATTGGTTGGTCGGGCTTTGTTGGCACTTCAACGGGAGGTTCTCCTTGTGATTCCTCAGCTCTGAGTGGTGATGCCAAGGAAGTTGGTGATAGTTGTTGAAACACATTCTGGTGTTTTAATAGTTCTGTGTTTCGGTTGCGGCGTGGCTGTTGCGTGTATCCACAGTCGAGATTTTTCCTGCAATCTAGCGTTAACTCAACTGATATTGCACACGACTCTGCCTATTTTCTCCACCTCCAATATCACTCAGAATTTATTCTAATGCGCAAATCTGGACTCCTAAGTAGTGGCAGTCTCCTCCGCCAGCGGCGCAATCTCTCTCGCAACATGCTTGCTCACCTCGAGCACCAGGTACACATCGGGAGGCGTTTATCGCATTTTCTTTTCCGTGTTCGACATATGGAGCAAGAAACCAACGAGCGTTCCTGCAAAGACATAGTAGATGTGCGGTGATGATTGACGGTTTTGCGTAGAAAGGACAGAATGGTAAGAAGTTTGGCACATTGCCGCCAAGTCGGGCGGAGACTTGCCTAAAGAGGAAGATATCCGCATGATTTGAAATCCAACGGCGAACAACCTCCTCCATGCCCCCATCCACGCTCAAACCATCACGTACAGTTGCAGAGAAATTTCAATGATTTTTCTTTTAACTATCCTTAATAGGCGCTTCAAAGTTCCCTTCTTAGGCTTAAGGCATGCACAGCTTTCACATTTTTGGATACAGAACTCGCCGATATTCTCCTTGATTCTAAAAATGTGGAGGCAAGAGACAGTATGGAAACGAATGCAATGAAACCGCAAACGGGTGTCTACCTCAAATCAGGTCGTATGGTGCATACATACTCGACTGAGAACTGGCTACATATTGGACCTAGGTATATAAGGCACTGTCGTTTCCTCAAGAAAATCTTGAAATTCTCATCACTTTCCATCATTGCAACCCCCTCTTATCTCTTCTATATCTCCATTGTTTAGAAATGTCTCCACGCATCTTCATCACAGGTATTTCTGGCTACATCGGTGGCCAGCTGCTCCACGACCTGTCAATCAAACACCCTGATTTCGAAATCATCGGCCTTGTCCGCAATGAAGAGCAAGCAAATAAGATCAAAAGGAAATATCCAACCGTCCAAACAGTAATCGGTAGCCTTGCCTCTCACGACGTTCTTCTTGAGGAAGTTAAGAAAGTAGATATCGTTGTAAATGCCGCTGACTGCGACAACGTGCCTGTCATAAAGACCCTCATCGAAAGTCTTTCCCAAGGAAAACGAGGATCATACATCCAACTCTCGGGAGCTGCAAGTACTTTAGACACTTCCAATGGTTTGGGCAACGCTTCGACCAGAGTATATGATGATGTTGAGGATGTCGCTGAGATTTCCACATTCGATTCAACTCATTTGCATTGGGAGGCCGATCAGGCTGTCATGAAAGAAGGCACGGCTTTTGGAATAAATACTGCAATACTCATACCCCCAACAGTCTTTGGTTCTGGCGAAGGCCCCATCAAGAATAAAAGCCTTCAACTTCCTTGGTTTGCCGACGTAGTTGTGAAGCGAGGAAAGGGGTTTACTGTCGGCGAGGGGAAAAACATCTACTCTGGAGTCCATGTCAAGGACCTCTCAGAAGTTTTCATCATTTTAATTGAGGAGGGTCTTAAACCAGATGGTGGAAAAGCAACTTGGGGTCCAGAAGGTCTCTATTACGTTGAGAGTGGTCAGGATTCATTCGACCATATTGCGAGGGAACTTGTGAAACATCTTGGAGAAAAAGGATTAATCAAGAGTACAGAGATTGACAAGATTGGTGCGGATGAGGCGAAGAGTTTACACCCTTTGGCCGAATTGTCGTGGGGTTCCAATATGAGGTGCAGATCATCACGACTCCGAGCTTTGGGTTGGAAGCCTGCGTATGCTTCGATGGATGTTCATGTTCGCAAATATTTAGAATAAGATCTAGAGGTGGAAATTTCCCTCTAAACTCAACTTATTTGTTAGCTCACTTGAATAAAAAGAGTTGATATATGAATTCATCACGATTTTAGTGGCATTGGATTGTAGTCAGTCACAAACTTATTTTGGCTACTCTAAGTTAAACAACTCATCTAGCTTAATTACTTCCGCATTACAGTAATACCCGAGGAATTTATCAAACTAAGTGCCCAGAGATGGCTCCTTCCATCTTCACAGCTGCACCGAACATCGTACTTTCCTCGATCACTCCAAGAACGATCCTTCTTGTCCACTATCTTCCAGTGCACCTTCATTCGCAAACAGCAACACTGACCTTACCTCACTTGATCTTTATGCCTGCATAACTTGCCAGCTAGCTGTTCCATTGTCTTCACATGGCTCCATCATTATCTTTCTCGTTCTATGGGGAAATATACGGCACACCGCACAAAGTTAACCAGAGCTATCGGTAAGCCAAACGCAGTATTGCCTCTCACTCTACGAAAGAACCTTGGCTACTTACCACAGCTTATTCTTAAACACTTGGCAGGTGAGAGTTACTTAGGCATCACTATCCTGGATTAGATATTCAATCTGCGTGGGACTAATATGCATCCAAGGAAAGGCATAAAAGCGGTTTTGAAAATGCATGACTTTTAAGCTACTACTGGTTATAGTCGTAGGATGTCCTCTAATAACAAGAGAATTTAAGTGAATTGCTTAAGTCAAGAGAGTTGCTGCTTGCTGCTTATTGTCTTTCACACTCCAACAATGCTTTGTTCTAAGAAGCGGGTAATATTTTTCTTTCCCTTTTATCTGAAATTAACTATTTATGCTGCCTTAACGGCAACAGGTAAATCAGCCAGGCCAAGCACCGCGAGGCTGCCAGTATCTTTCAATTCACTGCTATCATGGATCTCGCTTAGCTTCTAATTTTCAACTTCTACTTTGCTTCTCCACCATCAACTTCATCCTTGCTCCTTCAACTCCCACTATTAACTGCAATCACCCTCTCAGTGTGTAAGAGGTAAGTAGCAATACTCCTCTCTCTCCCAGAGCACTCCATCATAATCATCCTACTTCCAGCCCTCATCACAGCAAGCGCGCTAATTCTTCCAAGCCAAAGCTGGCCATAGCAACTCCTCTGAAGATAAGAAACAACAGCTTGACGTCTTCAACTTATCAACCGCCCACGATGCGAGTCATAACAAACCCAAACCCATCCGCACTGCCACCATCACTTCAAACCATTCCCACCGAGATCCGACTAAAGATTTTCGAACCATGCCTCGTCTACAAGGGGCGCGGGAAGAAACCCAACTTGATCGTTGCTTTGCGCGGTGATCGAAAGATGTACGGGGAAGCCATAGAACTATTCTATTCGAAGGCGACCTTTCACTCATTGCTGCCTGGGCCCATGACCAAAAAAGCATTAGCTCGGATTCAAAATTTGGAGATTCATCCATCGTAAGTGTAACTCTGATCCTTTATATTAAACAAATCAGCAAGTAACCAATTATGTGTCTGTCTCCATGTAGCATTGTTGAAACTTGGGTTGGAACTGATATTCAGATGGTTTCCCCTCCACCGGGTATATTCACGGGTCTTCGAAGTATCAGCGTCAATCTTACATCGTATGTGGAGACATGGCAGCAAGAATCAAGATTGTGGTATAAGGAACCATGCGAGTACTCAACGGGGACGGAGCGCTGTATCAAAAATACAGCCTGGGAATTAATCTTCAGAGCACTTAAAAAATATCGCGCCGAAAACCCAGAGCTTCGCAAAGTCAGCCTGCGGGTACCAGAACAGTTCCAACTGGACACGTTAGAAACCATTGAAGATTGGAACATGATGTACGAGATGATTGGGGGTGTTATTGAGGAGGCTAATGTGACTTTTGGTATGGTTGCTAAGTTGGAGAATGTCAGTGTCCTAGCTGAGATGAAGGGATCCGAGGGCTTGAAGTTTCTTCGTATCCTGGGTTCGACTTGGTTTTGGGAAGCTGATAAAGGTCAGGTTCTTTATAAGCCGATGGATTCTGAAGGGCGCTCCGAGGGAGAAACGGTAACTACGGTTGTGAAGTACTAGATTAAGACGGTTCGATTCATACATGGACCGGAATTGGTACATTCTGCATGGGGAGAGGACTGAAAAGTCTGGGAGATATTTGGTCAGAGAATCTCTTTAGAGAAGTGTAGTAATTAAGCGTATGATAAACCATTGTCCTTTTATCACTCTCCCAGAGTATTTCCTCTTGTGTTATTGGGATGCAAATACTGTTAGTCCAACCTGTCTATGAATGTACACGCTACTAGATTTATAACTAGATACGAAGTACCCCATAGATGACCCACCTTCCAACCTAAGCGATGACAAGCATAATATACCCTAGCTACTTCAAACCCACTACCGTGCATATTGAAAACAGTCCACCCCCCCACCCAAACCTATTATACAATCATCCTAGGCACTTAACTAATTATAAGCTTATTAGCTCTTACATTCAGCGTCATCGAAGACAGTAGAGACCAACTTCCTCGTTACTCGCTCCTCGCTAAAACTCGACTATAGCTAGCGACTTTATACATTTAATAGCAAGAACAACGCTATAGATCCTCAACTCCAAACAAATACAATAAATTTTAACAGCTAAAACCCTACTAAATTAGCCTAACCACAGTAAACCTAGCGCACAACCTTATAACTTTACAACATTTACACTAGCACATCTCATAAACACAAACCAAACCAACATTTCATATCATCTTCCTACAGTTAGCTAATACTTAG
>JAJONI010001174.1:0-14054 GCA_022190145.1 Pezicula rhizophila
AGTTTAAATAATAGGTGGGAAATATAGTTGGGGGAGGGCACGGATAATTATGGTCTAGTACTGTAGTTTGGAAAAAGTGGTTAAGATTCATGTTAGTATGACTATTATTCTTCCTCAAGTCCGAGCACCAGTGGAGTTTTATTTTCTGGGTAGAACAGCTGACAACGTTACAATTAGATCTTTACTACTGACATGACAAAGCTCCCAGAGTTTAATTCTGTCTTGACTGATTATTTTCCGCAGAAGCCTCCAAAGACGTCTGCTGAGGTCTCGAGATTACCTCTGGATATCGAGTTTGAAGTGGATATTATTGCTGTAATATAAAAGCTGAGGTCTAATGTTTTGGGGATTATTTCATATCTTGGAATCTCTATGGATTACAACTCATGCCGTGCTTGATGCGTGATAATCCAAGGGTTGAACTTGGTTTACTGGCCATGGTCCAAGTCAGCTAAATTCCACACAGCTTATCTTAGTTACTGCTCCAACTGTGTTTTTATCTATAAATGGATATGACATTTGAAAATTGGAAACAATAATCAATTACAGATTATAGCATTCGATAAGATGACAACAGCTGGCCCTATGTCCTCTAACTGAAGACGGAATGCCAAGTCCCCGCACATTTCCATGCGCGGCGACTAATACCGCAGTGCATTAGCGAGTTCCAGCATGCCACTCATCGAGCGGTGGCTGCTCCCGCACTGCATGCACATATTTTTATAAGAAAAGAAGGACAAACGAAGCACGGAAGATAGATGTCCTTAAGATATCATGCATGACGGTTTTCACTGTTGCCAGAAATATAAGAAGAGACAGGAGATTGATCGACAATCATTCATGCCGATGCGAGATGCAAAAAATGCGACTAGGGACTCTCATCGCTTAAGGACTTTTCATAGCATATCAGTAATGCGGAACAATGGGTTATCTTCCCTCTGCACATGGCATTGATTCTACTGCCAAGAAACACCCATAGGTAGTAATCTATAAGCTAAACCAATTATAGTGTCAATTGCTTCTTAAGAGATCATTTTAAGTAGCTCACTTGACATGAGTAATCTAGTGCGTTCAGTCTCTACCCTAGCATCTATTACGAGCAAACCGACTCGCAGCGGAATGTATGATTGATTTAGTGTGTGAGATTCGCTTGTATGGAGCAAGCTGTTGGCTACCATTCATGACTGTCCATCAATTATTATTCCATGATTGGCGGTTATACCTTAAAACATCCACCCATTTTCATCCATGCCTAGGATAGGAGCATCATTCAAGAAATCGACGTCAAGAGCATCAATAGCCGACTGAATCGTATCGGGATCAAGAATTCCTCCATCGCAATTCCAAGGACGTTGTAGGCTTTGATCCATCTGATTAAGGTAGATCTCTTGACTATTGGCTCCTGCTTCCGGAATTGGCGCCTGAGCTGGCTCGAGTAAGTGACTTGCATATGGAGCGGCTTCTCTTTGCTGACCATTTCTCAGTCTATCTCGTAGCTTGTCAATTTCGATCAAATCTTGTTTGTATGGTTTTCCTATAATGATGCCGCGGAACATGAACTCATCGATGAGAGTAAATGTATCGTTGAGGTCCCATTGCCTCACAAGGGTTGGGTTAATTATGTCGACTAAGATGAGTACGAATGAGGCCATGAATGCATTCTCAAGGTCGTAAGGTAGGAAAGTGTCTATCTAATTTAGCCAAGGTATCTAACATGTTCTCAAAGATTTTTTACCAAGAAGTCTTTGGGATCTCAAGGATTCCAATATGTTCAAAACTTGAAATGCAGACTCTATACACACGCGGAGCAAACCAATGACTGCGTCTGAGGGGACCAAGGGGTCTTTTGGGTTCGCTAATTTCTTTTCCAGAAGGAAAAATAATATGGGTCGAATAGCTATAATACTGCACTGTGAATGACTTTAGTTATATATCGCCGTTCAAGATGGAAAACTTGAAACCCACTTGGTGATGAAGCAGATATAGGCTAGCGGGTGTCCGAGCTATAGGTTTCGCCGGCTGATTGAGTTCGATCTTCATAATAGTATTTAGCTGCGTTGCCGTATCTGCCTGCTTTTTCAAGATAGACTGGATTTCCGAGATAAACCGGCGGCCAAGTTGACGTTGTAAACCGACCCCATAAACCACTGAATGTTTCTTAGCAAGCAGAATCACCCGAAACAAATATGTAACGCCTACCATTTAAGATGTGACCGAGCTGAGACGATATATCAACGTGAATTGCCATGGGTAGATTATCTTCGTTTGCTTCTGTGATCAATGGTCTTGACAAAGCAATATCTTCATCAGGCAGTCCTGGTGATGCCCCTATCAGACTTGAGAGCTTCCTCTCAATGACATAAATTGTCCACCATAATCTTGATCTGTACTCAAATTCTGCTCTGGTATGTCGTTTGCTATCGTAGGATCGGTAGAATCCGTTGGCGGCTGCGATACAAGATGCTTGCTTAATCTGTAACTATTCAACCCATATCCTCTAACTCCAGATGCTGAAAGCACGCACGTATACTTGAGCTGCGAACCTCATATCCATAGCTTGCATAAATAGGCTGAACATGCATAGTATCTCTATTGACAGCATAGGTTGATTGCATAGTCGATGACAATCCGGCATGGCTTCCACAGCTCTGGAGAAATAAAGGGCCCCAGTTGGTCCAAGAGGGCCAGCTTCTCGAGAAAGAATGGATGTACCAAACGCAAGGACAATAAGCATCTGTATATGCCAAAGCCCTGTGGTCTGCACCGTGCCGCTTCTTCTTTGGTCGTAGAATTGATGAAGCTGGTCAAGGAATGCCTTTTTATTAAACAAAGTATAGAGTGGGTTGAATGTGATGGCCACGGTGCTTGTCAGATATTCCGCATAATCTTCTGATGGGAGATCTATGCCTGACAAGTTAACCGTATTTTGTGCCCATGGGATTCCATAAGCTCCGTCCTTGATGGGATTAAGATCATGTATCTCTGGACCTCCAATGGTATCCGTGACCATCATCCGAATCCTGCGGCTGAAGGCCCAAGAAGAACTATGACCAAATCGTCCTTCGAATCATTAGCCCTGCTAACCCTTTTCATGTGGAAGTAACGTACTATACTCATCACCAATTGCATCTGGAGAGACTTCACTTCCAACAGCCGCTAATTCACATGGATTAGAAGATACACGAGGCTGCCCATCGTCTTGTCGCGCTCTAGGCTCTCTGTCTTGGTGTAGGTCAAGGTGCGGGATGTTTGCGTCGGAGGGGCGAGGATCACTACTTGTTGAAGGTATGGAATTAAGCTCTACAGAGGAGTCAATGCCAAGCAATGTGAACGGCCTATTATAATTGTGTCTGGTGTGAATAATATGATTACGTACCCTGCAGTTGTGGTAACCAGGTCGCGGAGGCTAAACTGCGAGCTTGGAGTTGACGAAGATATCTAAGCAAGGCATGCTGTAAATAGCTGGTAGCACCATCAACGGTCCTAGTGCATTCTCACATACTCTTCTGGAACGACAACTGTCTTCGGCTTCTGGTAGTAGACACACTGATACTTCTTCGAGATGCAGTACTGGCACGGTTGGTTACCAGAGCACTTGATCTTACGGGCCCGACATTTCTGACAACTATTAGGTGCACAATTTAAGTCTCGGTCAGCGATACCGCTCCTAGTTGAGTAGGGGTGGGAGGGGAGCCAAACGCACGCATTAAGCGTCTTCTTTACAACACGAGCAGAGTTAGAACTCGTCCTGTTCATGACGTGGTGATGTTTTCACAACATTAATTGTATCAACTGTAAACGACAGAGGGTGGGAAGGTTGCAATGCAGACGAACGAACTCCTCTATTTTCCCTCTTTTTTTTTCTTACGAAGCATCTTGCAGAAGGTAGATAGAGTAGGGTGGGCCTCCAGCCACTGAGAAAGCGTGGTGAGCCACAATATGCGGAAGCACAATCCGAAAATTGTGGCTTTCACTCCTTCCACTTGCTAAAAAAGACTTACTAAGGTACTTCTTGTTTCCTCAACACAACACAAACAGTTACTAGTAAAGCATTGAGAATTTTGACTGATAATATCAATTTTGCCATCGACCAAGGCGTCAGGGCTCAAGATAGGAAGCAATGAAATAAGTACTGGAAAATCATTTCGTTGTTGCTATTGTTTGGATGTGATTTTCATTCTCCTCAAGTACCAATTAATTATAAATATGTACAATAATAGCTCCGGACGCCACATTTTCCGACATTTGGGCTTATGCCTTAAAGTTGGGGTAGCTGAATTCTGGGGTACCCTCAAAGTCCTCCTTCACAGTTCGGACACTCACGAATCTGCTCAGCGTATTGACTAATTTAAGATTTTGGTATTAGCAATACTTCTTTTTCAGAAGGGTTTAGGAGGACAAATACATGATTTGTGAGTAGCGAGGCTTATCACTGGAGTATGAAAATGTTCCAGGAATGTTACAGCACCCAAGACAATCAATAAGAAGACAAAAGTGAACGGGATTTACGAACCTGAACCAACTTTATCGTTTGTTCCACTGCCTCGAGAGCCACCGAAGGGTTGCTGACCTACGACTGATCCCGTGCTTTTGGTGTTAACATAGAAGTTACCTGCCGAGTGCTTGAGCCCATCGTACGCATGACGGATAGCAGCTGGGTCTCGGGCGAAGATGCTTCCAGTAAGTGCGTACTTGCTAGTAGTGTCGATAAGCTTGGGGATGTTCTCCCATTCAGAATCGGGGTAGACGTAGACTGAGAACATAGGGCCGAAGAACTCAGTTTGCATGATATCGTGGCGAGGGTCGCTGGTTTGGTATACAGTTGGGTGAACGAAGTATCCGACTTCCTTGTTAGCCTTGCCGCCGGCGATCAAAGTCAACTTAGGATCAGACTTGGCCTTTTCAAACAGCGCAGCCATTCGATCGAATGCCTGCTCGTGAATGATAGGGTTGACGTAGTTCTCTGTAACTTCTGGGCTTCCGACTTTGATCGTGTCTATCTTCTCCAAAAGGCTCTTTTTGAATGCTGGCCAGATGGACTCTGAGACGTAAACACGAGAAGTAGCCGAACATTTCTGGCCTTGGAATTCAAAGGCACCACGTATAGTGCAATTTACAGCATTCTCAATCTCAGCCGACTTATGAACGAGATGGAAGTTCTTTCCACCGGTCTCACCAACTAAGCGAGGGTAGCTGAGGAACCTCCCCTCACCAGTTGCAACACCGATCTTAGCAATCAGATTTTGGAAGACATGAGTCGAGCCAGTGAAGTTCAAACCAGCGAATTGACTACTCTCGAGAACGGCTGAAGTGATTTCCTCGGCGTCACCTGGTATAAATTGCAAGACATCCTTTGGAAGACCGGCTTCGAGAAGAATTTGGTGGAAGAGGTATGAACTGTGGAGGGCTGATAGTGATGGTTTCAAGAGAACGACATTACCCATCAAAAGGGGTCCGCAGCTGAGGGTGGCGAGAAGGGCAGTGAAGTTGAAAGGGGAAATAGCGTAAACAAATCCTTCCAGAGGACGGTATTCCAAACGATTCCACTTAGAACTTCGAGTTAGCACATGATTTTGTCAGTATAATACAGTAAAACTTACCATGCCCTTGGGGTGAACAGCTGGTTGCTGTTTGAACATATCCAGGGCACATTGAACGTTGAATCTGAACGAGTCAGATTTGACGGGGAACTCTTATAGACTGAAGCTTACCTAAGAAGATCACAGGACTCTGCTGCAGCATCGATCTCGGCCTCACGGATATTCTTGCCTTGGTTCAGCATAGTAGAAGCCATCAACTCATAGCGGTACTTTCCAGAGATCAGCTCCGCTGCTCTAAGAAAGACGGCTGCACGGTCTTCAAATGGAAGATTTTCCCACGCAGGCTTCGCTGTCATAGCGGCATCAATAGCTTTATGGACATCAGCAGCCTTGGCAGGTGTCCATTCAGCAACAACTTGCTTGTGATTTGCTGGGTTAATCTGAGTTAATGTGGAGTTTTTAATCTGTCCGTGGTCAGCTTATTTATATAAATTGAATAATTGGTGTTGCAAGACTCGCCTGCTTTCCTCCAATCTCTAACGGAACCTGCACTGGAAGTTTAGCTTTTAAGTCTTCTAAAGCTTTTTGTATTCCCCTTAGCTCTGGAGAGCCTTTTATGTACGCTTTCTGGAATGAGCGATTAGCGTATATGTCAAGCAAGAGCTTTTCAGGGTTAAGGCTAATCAACATATGCTCACTGTAGGTTCATTTGCAAAGTGTGGGTTTTGATATAGAGAAAGACATCTTCTCAAACGTAGATTGGAAGCCTGACATCGGGCAACCAAGGGTCTAGTAGATGGCCTAAGACTTTGTATTGTAGCTCGAAGTGCAGACATGCTGAGAATACTGAGGATGGTTTTGACAATCTCGGAGTAGATTTTCAAGTTCGAAGGCACCTATAAGTTAACCACCACTAGGTATCTGACCAATGGTGCTGCATAAAGAAATCGGGTTCAAGTATCTCACTTCTACCTAATGACATTTGATGATTAACGGCACGCATAACCGCTTATGGATGTGATATGCATGCGGAAGAGAGCACCGCACTCACTTCCCACTTTGCAGTCAAATTTTGATTATTTCGATCCTGGCATTAGTTTTAGATTAAAACTGCGGACGTGCAGGATTACAGCTGGATATGTACGGGCATCATTTGTGGTAGCATCTTATGCTCTGTCTGCTTGAACCTGTCGGGATCAACATCCGCAGCAGCAGTGCTTTAGTAATTTAACCGGGATACCTTCAGGTCTAGCCTTCAGATAATTGGCCTGCGATACTAGCCGGATTACATATACACCTTTCGCCCTTATAGTCCCGTAAAATATCACATTAATGACCTAATTAGTTTAGCTATAAAGTCAGTATTGGTCAGCATCGTAGATAGGCATCTTGTCTCTATTGTTTCCACTTGTCGCGTCTTTATCTTTTCTCATAATATTCTCTTCATATCACTAGACTCCTTCCTAAAAATGTCGAGAGTAGCAACATCAAAAATCTGTGGCAACACTGCGATGCGTTCTCTCATCGGAGTACATGGTCGTCGCTTAGAAATCCTCACCGCGCGAGCTCATTCTCAACGCTTAACTGCCACGGCATTCTCAACCACTTCCCTAAGAGCATCCGGACAACAAAACATCTGGCCTAAGAAAGGGGGGGCACCTCGTACGTCTTGAATATCTGTTGTAATCTCATTAAAGGCTGACATCAATTGCAGCTCGTGTTGGCGTGCCATATGTATGCATTGAGATCTTCGCGTTTATGTCTGTGTCAACTAATTATTTTAGTCACCAGCAACCAAGGCAGGTGGCTTCATCTTTATTTCCGGCCAAACAAGTGTATTAGAGAACGGGGATTACCTTCCAGTAGACTCATCTGTTTCCGAAAAGACGCATAGGATGTGTCAGAATGCACGAGCAATCCTCGAGGGGGCTGGTTCTTCGACAGACAAAGTCGTAAATGTTAAGGTACGTACCTGTCTCTCATCTTCTTTTCAAAAGGAAGACCTGTTCTGATTCTCTGTAGGTTTATTTCACCAACATTGATCGGGATTATGATGAATTCAATAGGGTTTATGCTGAGTATTTCCCTCATAACCCCTCCAGGACGAGTGTGGAGGTTACAGGTTTACCTAAACCTGCTGATTTGGAGATTGATGTTATTGCTCTTGCGTAGATTATATGCTCATTAGGTGGTGTGTTGCGTCTTGAATACATTCCGATGTTATAGTTGAAAACTTGTATGATACACTTGTTCGTGACAACATCGAAATTTAACGTAGCTTTTTGAGTAACTTGCCATTTTAAAATAGTAAAGGTCCTGCTAATTAGTCGCCTTAAATTTTTTAATTGCTCTGGTGACCCCTCGCTACCCCTATCCATAAGCGACATTAACTGAACCTCCCCTCCCCCAAACGGCAGTTGAGAATTATTTAAACGGTATCTCAGCGGAAACCTCTCAGGAACTTTCACCCCGAGATGCTATCTTCTCCTCATCTTGGTGGACCTAGCGAATCTGCATGATAGGAGATGTAGAACGCCAATGCACGGAGGGAAATCCCGATGTCAGCACGTGATGCGTTGTGCATCTAGTGCCCGTCGCTTAAATTTAGAGTGCGGGACGAAGATACGCACCACTTATATTCATCTGGAATGCCGTATTTCAGATAACACGGATGTCTGTAGGTATGTTGGCGATCGCAGGCTTTTGGTGGAGAATTAGTTAGAATACAGCTGGATTGCGATAGCAATATAGCCCGACTCTGCACCGGGACCGACTTCCATCATGCTATCATGAATGCAGCATGGACAAGGCTATTTCTTGTGATTGGGCGCAGAGAAGCAGTTAAGTTTGTTATAACCCGCTCTGATTATTATTCTTTCTTCGTTTTGGGTCTTATCACTCAGTATCTCTGTAACTTTGAACGACAGCTGTATACCAGTTCGTCAAAATGAAGTGCTCATCAACCAACGCCACATCTCTAATAAACACAAGTCACGTAACCCAACGATTTCTCCCACGATGGCAGCTGCGCTGCAAACGCTTATCTTCTACCTCTACTGTGCCATTAAAAGCACCGCAATCAGCAGAAGAAGCAGGAACGAAGCTCCCACCTCTCTCCATGCTACCAACACCCATCCTCCTGCGCTCATATTTCGTCACTAGAATCTTAGCGTCGCCTCTCATTCTGAAAACTGCCTTACCTTTCATGAATATAATTGCAAACTCTCAGTCACCTATGCTCAACCCAGATCGGAACCGAGTTTTACACTTCTTTGTCCGAAAATTCGTCTACGATCATTTCACCGCTGGCGAGAATGCAGCCGAAGTCCAAAATACAATCGCCGATATGAGGAAAATGGGTTATACAGGAGTTATCTTAGGGTACGCAAAGGAGGTTAATATCAGTGGTGGAGAAACAAAGCATGAGGCAACAGATCCAACAGAACCTAATCCCTCAGACGCAACTATTAGAGCGTGGAAGGAAGGTACCTTGAAAACGCTCTCTATGATAGGAGAAGGGGATATATTATCAGTCAAGTGAGTTCATAATCATACTTGGTGAGAGGTTTCATTAACCATGAATGCAGATATTCAGGAGCCGGCCCATCTACTCTGGAAGCACTATCCAAGGGAACCTCACCTCCAACAAAGATGTGGACAGCAATGCTCGAAATATGCGAAGCTGCATCCAAGCAAAAAAGTCGCCTCTGGATTGATGCCGAACAACAAAATCTTCAGAGTACTATTGACGGATGGACGATTGAGTTGATGCGAAAGTATAATTTTGCAGAAAATCCTATGATATATACGACCATGCAAGCATACCTGAAGCATACTGAAGACAATATCTTGAAGCATCTCAAGTTAGCACAAGAAGAAGGTTGGACTTTAGCTATTAAGCTCGTACGCGGAGCTTATATCGCAACGGAACAACGAAACCTTATTCATGACACCATCGAAGATACCCATAACGCATACAATAGAATTGCAAAAAACCTTTTGCAGCAAACATATTCTGGCCTCCCCTCCGACAAGCCTTATCCAAAGGTGGCATTGTTCTTAGCAACTCACAATGACGAAAGCATTCAACGGGCGTACGCAATTCAAAAGTCTCTCATTGAAGCAAATAAGCCTACTATTAGCATTAATTATGGTCAAATTCAAGGCATGGCCGATGAGGTCAGCTGTAGTTTGCTCCAACTGCGTCAGAGAGCCCAATCAGGAGAGACAAATCCCTCGAAACAAGAACTCGCTCCCCAGGCTTTTAAGTGTTTGACGTACGGCTCAACACAGGAATGCTTGCAATATCTTTTAAGACGAGTTAAGGAAAATCAAGATGCTCTTGGGAGGACGAAATACTGGCTTGCTGGATTCCAACAGGAGATTCTGAGACGTGTAAAATCTAAGTTCAGATCAGCGTGATGTGCGGTTGCTATTCGGTGAGAGAGATGTAACTCATGACGGCCCTATGTATGTACAGAGTGGAGTAGAGACTTTTGAATTGAAAAAGATATGAGTTATTTCAGCACAAGATTGAAAGAAAGTATTACAAGATGTTGAAAGAAGAGGAGAGATTCACTAGCCAACCTTCGAAATGTTGCAAAATTTCAATTAAGGAAATTATATCGCAACTAAACCCACGCGTAGATGTCAGTTTGTTGAAGCTGTCTTCATCGAAAATCACGAGACACGAACCTTTGCTCTCTTGTATAGAGCGCAGGCGATACCTGTCATAGCAATTTGTTTAAACAGTAGTATGTACCAGCACAGCGAGTTTTTCCATGTAATGAATCTAATTACTGAGTTCTACATTCATAAAACTTATAGCTAGCTTCTATTTGAGTTCTTTCACTGCTCGAGAAATTTCATCTGTAACCTCGACAACATCCGACCTAGTAGCATCCCCCAAACCAGTCTTCTGCGATACAAGCTGGAAGACATCCGAGACCCCAGCAAATAAATCCGGACCCCACCCTCCTTCCGTTGCAAAAGTCTCCTGGATTTCATCCATTTCCTTGATCCACCGGTATGCCTTCTGCTGGGAGCCGATTAATGAGCTCTCAAGTATCGGGGTAGTCGTTGGAAAGTATTCAGCCATGTGTCCACGAAGAGCAGGTAACACACCCAGGTTTTTAGCCGTCGTATATGCTTGTATTCCAATGGCTGCTTGCCCTTTATAAATTGCACCAAAGCACATTTTAAGGCCACTTGCCGCACCAATATCATCACCAACGTGCCGAATATTCAATAGTGATATCAAATGTTCTGTCCATAACTCGTTCGTATCTGTCAAAGAAGGCCCAGAAAGAGTTAAAGCAGGGCGAAACCAAGTTTTATCGTCAAGCTCTCGTGGTGGAAAACCTATTATTGCTCCATCGATGTAGAGAGTTTCCGTTGATTTCAAAATTTCTGCAATGTCCCTTGAGAGACGCGGGGAGATGGCATTTAGATCCATATAAATAAGCGGTTTTGCACGACGGTGATTTGATTGCAGTGACTGGACAGTCCGAGAAGCGAGGGGCTCTGCTTCGGCTGGAGGTACGATTGACAAGAATATAGATGCTGTGTGCACCATCTCCGTGAAAGCAAGATCCTTAACCCCAATCGACACCGCTCGAGCTTGTGTCTTTTTGCTCCGGCCTTCGAGGCATGTGACGACTGGGTAAGAGTATCGAGATAATAATGCTGCGATGCCCATTCCCATCTCGCCAAAGGACATGATGGCGATCGTCGGTAGAGTGAGTGTGCTGAATCTAGCATCTAATGGAGGAAGAAGACTCGCTCCAACTCCACTGCCAAAAGTTCTATCCTCTTTGATTGTCGGTGCATTTTGTTTGATACCCTCGGAATGTGGCATAGTTGCAGGAATAGGATAACGGGAAAGTGTGTGTCGGTGAATCTCAGAATGCACGTTGAGTAAGAAAGATCAATGTGGTAAAAGTACAAAATTCAAAGATATTTGAAAGACCAGGGAGTCGACTTAAGCATTATACTAGCAGTAGATAGACCAATTTGTGTGCCTCTTTTTTCTTCTTCTTCAATAAGCCCGGCTTTGGGAACAAAACTTGTTCGCCCATTTGCTTGTCCATCTTATTGGCTCGGGCTAGACTTTAGGTGGGGTTTAGGGATTAGATGCCGCTCATGCAATCAGCATTACTACAACAGTAAGCCGCTCCAGCATGCTTGATTGAGACCGGATATTGGTACGACGTTGATAGAGCCTAATTTACACTTGGTTTCCTTCTCCAAGGCGACGCTTATTCTCATTCCTCTATAGCCGCTTATTATGCAAGCTACTCTCTTTAGGGTTGGCCACTTCTGATGATTTTTGTGTTCTGCTAAGTCTGACTTCAAGATTCATTACAAGAAGAATTTATACAAATTTGAGGAGTGTGTCCAATTTTGATCTTGTCTCCGCTTATGTTGGGAGAAGGCAATACTTCGTTCCTTGGCTAAATTTGTTCTCATTGGGTTGCGTTCATTTATCTGAGCTTAAGGCTATTTTGCTCCGCCATAAATGACCATATCTGTACGTTATAGCGACCATGACAGCTGTAGAAACCAGAAATAAACTGGAGATAGTAGAGAACCATCCAACCCCCATACTATCTATCGCTGGTAAAGCCGCTGCAGTACCACCAGCAGAAAAACAATATCTCATCATATAGTTAAGAGCAATGACCTCAGCACTACGTCCAGGCATGACATCCAAGCAATAAGTATTCAGGGATGGAAGGGCAAAAAGCTGCGCGACTCCCTGAACAAACATCGCTGCCACTGGTAATGGCATGCCACCAACTTCTTTCTCAACAGACCATCCATATATCAAGATCGATCCAGGAATGACCACGGCTAATGCCACCAGAGAACTACGAAGTCGGTCCTCTGGGACTATCACACCATCTCTCTTTCTCGTCAGCCGTTTTAGCGTGTAATCTGACCAACGGCCTCCCATCATAGCACCTACAAGATATCCTGCTCCAGGAGCCAAGTAAAACAGCGCAGATTGCATTGGGGTCGTGAGGTTGAACCTTGGATTCAGAACGTAGCGTATAGGACTAAGCAGTGCGTACATGTTCCACTGCAGACTGCTTGAAGCAAGTGCAACCAGAACTATTCCGGGTTGGGAAAAGAGATGTAGAACTCGAAATGGGTTTGTCCACTGCCAGATTTTAAATGCTACCTGGCACTTTGAAAGGCCTTTCAACTCGACGTCTCTACGGTAATGAATGGTCTCTGGTAAAAAGCAGACTGCAAGAACAAACGCTAGTCCGGCCATTCCAGCTTGTAGCCCAAAGATAACTTGCCATGGTTGATATGTAACGATGATGCCTCCGATCAAAGGACCTAGAGCAGGTCCAATCAATCCTCCAAACAAGAACCAAGATAAAGCAGTTCCGCGTTGCTGTGGTGCATAAATATCACCAATCACAGCAGCGCCAATTACCAAGAAAGAAGTTCCCTGGAAGGCGACTAGAATTCGAAATATGAAGTATGCCGCAAGGGTAGGTGCGAAAATATTGCTCAGAGAGAAGCAGAAGAAAAGAGCCCCAGAAATGAGACTTATCTGATCGCAAGGTTATTATAAGTCACAAGCTCAGAATGAAGATTAATATACCATTCTCCGTCCATATACTTGACTAAGCGGTGCCCAGAATGGAGCAGAAATGCCCATGGATACCATGTAAAGAGCGTTGGAGATATTTATTGTTGTCCCAGTAGCCCCGTACCAGCTTGAAACTTCAGGGGTTGCGGAGAGTATAGAAATTGAGGAGAAGGGCGACAGGAAACTGTAAAAGGAGACCAAGATAACAATGATATATTTCCGACGTCGAGAGAAACGATCATAGACATTTTCCTCGGCCGGGTTTGGGCTTCGTTGCTTTTCGACATTATCCAAGAGTGCTTCGCCTGTCACTTTCAAGGTAATTCGTTGCACAGGGTCACACTGCGGTACAGTTTTCTCTGCCATTATTGTGTCAGACATCTGAAAAGCTGGTTTAGATATTGGGTTCAAGGAATAAAAATAGAAGTCATGACTGTTGGATGGAAGTGTATCACATTGTGGATTATCATAACCGCTTATTAAGCGATCGATTGCTGCGGGAGGCACTTCCGCCCGATGATACGAAGCGTCAAAAGCTTTAGGCTCCAAGTATATGGAGTATTAGTGGTCCTGTGATAAGAAAGTGGGATGGAATTGCTGCGGACCCCTGTTTTATCCTAATTCTCATTATCAATTATCTTTCTGGAACTGGTATAGTAGAGATGCGTGCTGCGGGATGCTTCGCCGCTCGACAAAGTCCAGATATGGCTTTAGATACAAGTAAGCGAGGGGATCCTCTTCTCTGCTTAGTTTCTAGCAACACTAACTAAGCTACCTTACTCTTATCAAGCATTATGTAAAATTCAAGTAGATTTTACAATAATTATAAATTAAGTTACGTTTCCTAGTTCCTTGCGGTATTTAGGTAAGGGGTAGACTCACAGACATAGCAATAATACAGTAGAAGC
>JAJONI010001175.1:0-14053 GCA_022190145.1 Pezicula rhizophila
ATATATAAACTATTAAGAGTTTAGTACTTAAAAGATTATTTCATATTTACTATATAAGTAAATATAGAAGTTAGCAAAATCTTAAATAATAGGTACTTCTTAAAACTTAGAGAAATCTCCAGTATAAATAGCTTATAACTATAATCCTAAGAGTATATATAATAAGTAAAGGCGAGACGGAACAAGTTGCGGCGTGCAGGCGGCAACGGCAGCGGCGATGATGATGCGGCCAGCTTGCAGCTCCTGCAAGAGCAACAGGGCCGGCGCCAAGGGACCGACTATTCGGTTCCAGACGAGGACGAGCTGGCCTTAAAGTTGGGCTTGCACTTGTACGAATTTCAGGGCTGCCAGCCTGGGAGCCATAAGGAAGCTGTACGAGCGCACCGCCACACTAATAACCATTCTCTGAAGTGTACGAGCCTAGCTAGAATACCCAATCCTACCAAAACTTCCACACCAACATCCTCATTCCCGTGATTGAAACGGCCGTCCCCTCACACTTCGCCCAGCATATCCCCCTATCATGGATGGCCGCACGGCTATTCTTCTCCACCAAGAATACGAAAATGAGCTTTAAGCAGTCGACCCTGGGGCAAACTTGGGCCTTGTTCATCCAGCGATTTCAGTATATAGTATGGATATGGCCCATATCGATCCAAAACAGGCTTGGCTTGATCTCGGGAAGGAGACTATTTACCAGTGCTGGAGGTATTCTCAAAGTACTTTCTTGGCACTAGGAGCCCGGGCAAGACCTTAAAGACGCCGTACTATACTGGAAACCTTCGAGACTGTCAGAACGTGACCCTCGAAATGCGCCGGTCTTCAGCACAGTACGTCGAGGGATGTGCCTACATCCAACTCTACACCAGCGGCAAAGAGGCGATGGATGCAGGGAAGGTCAAGCCATCCCACAGTGAATTTTTGAGCAAGCTTGCGTGGGACCCAAAGGTGCTGGCTATGATGGAGTATAAAGCAAAGGCCAGGACGACTATTATAGGATTGAACATCAAGGATACAAATGCTGCGTAATTTCCTAAGAATGGTCTTTGTAGTTTAAATAATAAGACATAGTTGTAGAGGAGAGATTGTATTTATGCTGTAGATGCTAAAGACTTGAAGGGAGAGATGGAGCTTGATAGTATAGACACAAGTGCATAGGGCTACACGTTGGAAACACAAAGCTGAATCTTGTACCACAGGGCGAAATTCAGACCCTAAGGCGAATCCCAAGACTTGAAAACAGGGTACAATATGCTATGCCTGCGCTGATTGAGACGGGCAAGCCTGCGAAGTGGGCTAGGCTGCTGCCCTTAACCGAAAACCCTCCAAAATTACCGCCACCTGAGACTCATTCGTCCACTTAATTTCAGTTTTCTTTCCATCCCTCACGACTTGTCCTTTTCTACATTCGTCTTCTGTGATCCAAAAAAACGCTTGATGTTCCTCCTTATCTAAAATAACGTCTTCCCCCTCAACCTCCACTTCAAAGCTAAACTTACAATACACCGTTCCCTCTTCCACCCACTCATGGCTCCCCCCAACCTGTCTTAATACTTTAGTCGCTATCAAGCCACTTTCTTCCCATAATTCTCTAACAGCGCCAGCGACGATCGATTCATCGGGGTCACATAACCCACCGGGGATTTCCCAGAGATTAGGCACGTAGTCTATAACAGAGCGTTGGATGATGAGAACATGGGTTGGGTGAGAGGGAGAGAAGACCAGCGCAGCAGCCACTATGAGATGTTCTAAGGGGTGAGAGTTTCGGTAGTCTTTGACTTGGATATTGAAAGAGCGGAGGTTAGGAGAGGTGGTGAAGGATGAAAGTGCACCTAGTGGTGGTTTTGGTGTGGTTTTGGTACTATAATAATTTGTTGGAGTAGAAAGGTAGTGGAAACAAAAGAGTTCAACTCTAGGCGGTACTATCAAATTCGTGAGTGGTACTGGTGCGTGCTAGTGAGGGCGCTGTGAAGGTTGATTGCGCATAGCAATTGACGCTGGAATCTGGGCTATCATAAGTATTTTAATAGAGCGAGTCATCTGGCTTAACTTACAGACGACAGTGTTGCCAACTACTTCTAAGCTCGTATAGCCGTAAATGGCTGGGTTAGTGATTTAATTTAGAGGAGCCAGCGAAGCTGCCAAAACACGCCACCACTCCCTAAACGAGTCAGATGGGCCACGTGGATGCAGATTATTGGCAAGCAGGCACTGTTGCTACAACGCTAGCAAAGCATCCGCCGTGCTATTATGGACGCTGACTGAACCTGCTCAACCCTTGTTTTATTGCTTTTGATCGGGACGATAAGCTATTCGAGTTTCTCCTGCATATTATTCATTAAGCAAGGGTTTTGTGCAACAAACCCTCAGCTTTCTTGTCTAGTTTTAGAATGGTAAGACACTTTTCTCTTAAATCTTTTGCGCACTGGATAAGGGGCCGAAGGAAGCTCTTGAATGGGCTATCTGGTGGCGTAGGCGAAAGTCCTGGCCCTAGGATATGAATAGTGAGTAGTGCACTAGTGACGATGATTTTAGGAAACTTCAACCTTATTCGATACATATTGAAGAACGTACACGCTAATTATCAACTATTTAATAGAATACAAATCCTATGGTCAAATGCTACAACAACTCTCAAAAACGACATCGACTCAAACTGAATCAGAGCCGTATCCTTCAAGTCCATTCTACGGACCACTTAACGAATCCAAGCACGAAATAAGGACATTGACGATTCTTCCTGGTCCTCCAACGGCACGCATTCAATGTCAACTCAACGTAGTATCTCTCCTCCCAACAAATAAACCGAAATTCTGGGCGGCTTCGTGGTGCTGGGGCGAGAATGAAACAACTAACGAAATCATTCTTCAAGGAGAGATTTTCAAGGTCAGCAGAAACCTCTTCGAAATGCTGCTCAAGCTCAGGCACGCCACACTAACCTTGGCATACTGAATCGATGCCATCTGCATCAATCAGAGTTTTATCCCGGAGAAGAACTAGTAGGTGTCGGCGATGGGAGAAGTGTACAGGGCCTCTAATGAACCATCTGCTTTTTCAAAACTCCGAATCCTATGACTGTGGATTGAACTCAGGATTGGGGTCTTAAGGGAGGGCTGGGAATATCCGATATATAGACGCAGCATCGAGTTGCGTTGCGGTTCCAGCGGAACATGGAGTTGATAGCATATTGGAGCTCAGCGTAGTTGGCCTTGTTGATGCGACAGGTGTCCACTCAGAAGTATTGTAGGCCATCTCGTCTCGCCTGTTCTCCACAGAACTGGATCTTCTTGTAGCCAAGCTTTCTCTGACCAGTGCCATTTTTCAGGTCTTCATAAGTTGGCACCACCGCCTCTTGAACTGCGAGCCATGTGTACGAAAGTATTGCGTAGGGAGGGATCTCATCGTCGCGAAATTCTTGGAAGCTAAATTCACCGATCTCGCCTTGCAGCAGAAGACGCATTATTGCGCGTCAAGATCGACGGAAGCAAGTAGGGAGAGTTCAGTTCAATTAGGCTTGAAGGTTGTAGGGTAGGAGGGACAGGGACGAGGTAGCTCGCCTGTTGGCTGAAAATACCTCATTCAGCCATTGAAGTTAATAATCGTATAAACAAGACAAGGAAAAAGACTCGACCATATCGCGATATTGTAAATGATATCTGAAGCTGATCAAGGCCACACAGAGGATGCGGGCTTGAACACCAGGGCTGGCAATGCAACCCAAGTTAAGGCTAAGCAGAATACGGCGTGATTTTCGCAGGTAGTGTCTACGGAGATTGCGGCCTTTGTGTTCTCCTACTGCGCTTATTATATCTGGCGGTGGCTGTTCTCGTCATTATTGTGCTTAATTGTGATCACCGCCTCTCGCACACAAGTCCATCTCCAACAATAAGGCTTTAATTAGAAAGAGGCAAATATAGCTAAGAGTAATATTTCATAGCACCAAAGGCTAATAATAACTTCTTAGCATTGCTATAGGACTCTAAGGATTAGATGTTAGCCCCTATTAAGTTGCAACAGTAGCGTAAGCCTAGTTGTAGTACTGTAGTAAAGGAATTTGATTATTCCCTAAATTACTTGTGAGTGCCTTTATACTACATGTTTTAACAGGCAGCCACGTGCCTAACTTCTCTCCCTGGGTGGGCAGACGCACACACCTTGTAGCCTCAGCGCTAAAAAATGCGGGCGCTTACAAGGCGCTCCAAAATGAATTAAGTATTCCAACTGTGCCTTAGCACACATAGATTGATTAAATATTCCCGCTGAATACACTTTCTCTTGGACATATCGCCATGGCTGCAGGAACCCGTACCAGTTACCAATACTCATCTCTTCACAGTCCGAGGGCCATCCGTGTGCTAAGGATCCTTGACCGCGACCTCGACGCGCCTTGCTGCTCTTTAACAGAAGTCGAGCTGGATTCTCAGCCAAGTTACGTAGCACTGTCCTATACCTGGGGAAGTGCAGGCACAGAGGCGACAAAGCGGGGCGTCACTACAGACAGGTGCGAGCAGATATTCTGCGAAGATGGCATCATTCCCGTCACACGAAACCTTTTCGATTTCCTCAAAGACGCACGGCGATTTCATCGCCACCTTCTCGAAGTATTCATATGGATAGACGCTGTTTGCATTAATCAAGACAGTCGCAACGAACGCGCAGGACAAGTTCAAATGATGGGGGATATATATATGCAGGCACAGTCTGTACTCATATGGCTCGGCAGGGAAGAACGGACTACGAAGTTGGCGCTGGAGTTCATGGATGTTATTGAGAAAGCAGACATTCCTTCAATCGACGCTAGAATAGACAATCCTCCGCCATTGAACAAATTTCTAGGCCCACTTGCGGTTTCGGATGATCACTGGAACGCGTTGGAGCTGATGTTGCAGCGTACATGGTTCTCGAGGACGTGGATCCTGCAAGAGTTTTGTCTTGCTGTCCATTTTTCACTACTCTGTGGCCAGTATGAAATAAATATCGACAAATTCTCGAAAGCTGCATCGCTCAGTATGCTTTTGCCAACTTCTCAACCGAGCAGGTTTATAGAACTTCTTGGTATCATGATGGGGGACATACTCAAACTAAAAAAAAGCATGAACGAGAGATCACCCGGTAATCTCTTCAACATACTACTATATTCATCCAACTCTACTGCGACAGAACCAAAAGACATGGTTTACGGAATTCTAGGAATGATTAAGCGAAGTATATCGGATAGAAGCCCACTCCAGAGCATGGAAGTGAATTACCAACTTTCAACTGCCGAAATATACACTAAATTCTCAAGACTCCTCTTGTCAGAAGATCCACGACTCCTGTTGTTCCATAATCACAGCCCTGACTCGCAAACATGTGCAAATTTCCAAATAGAGCTCCCCTCTTGGGTCCCCAACTATTCCAACAAGTTGAACTTAGTCCATGGGGACTTTGCATTCAAACCTACAAATAACGCAGCAAAAGCGCTTCCTCCCTCGCCCTTAGTTGTGCGACGACCAGATGGAATCGTGCTCAATGCACAGAGAGTTGACGTCATCGAAGAGAAGGTCGCGATCTTCAGTGGCGAGTTCGAAGTCCACTGGATCGCTAGGACACTTCCAGATATACTCAGATTTCTTTGCGCCTTCGAGCCCGTGTATTTCGATGGTCAGCCACGGAGTCAGGCATTATGGCTTACCCTCGCGTCAGGCATAATTAAGGCAGACTTAAGAACAGCTGATCCTGCGTTTCTGGAAACACTCCGCCCTATATTCGGACTTTGGGTAGGCATGTGTCTTTTTGCTCTAGCGCGTACACGTTCCGAAAAGTCCACAGACATCCTTGAACCATATTTCCGTATTCTGGTAGATCTTGGGGAGCCGATCATAGCATTATCGCAGAGTGAGATGGATTTCTTTCCGAGCCCCATTATACTTGCGAATTTGCCCAGGTTGCATACATCGGCCGATGTGCTTTCTGCTATTGAGAAGTTCCACCGAATGATGCAAGAGCCATGCAATGTCGTGCACTCAGTACTCTTTCGCACGCGGCAAGGCCTTCTGGGCAAGAGCACGAAGAATATACAAGAGGGCGATGAGGTGTGGCTTATCGCCGGAATGCCTGTACCAGTTGTGTTGCGAAGGGCGGACGATGAGAATTATTTGAAGAAGATTGATATTGCTTATGTTCACGGAATTATGCAAGGAGAGTTTGTTGACTGCAATGGACTATACAATGAAGAGATTGAGCTTATCTAATTCTAGATTAAGTACCTTATTAGTTGTGAAAGTAGGTTAGGGTCAATAAATAGCAGAGAAATATATGGATTAGCAGTAATGTAAGTTGTTAAACGCTCTTTCGAAATCGCTCAGGTTCACGTATAGGTAAAGGATGATACATTGTGCCATGGTCGCTGGCTCTAAGCCCTCTAGGCACACCAGAAAAACTAGTCCTCTTAGTTGCCGAGGACAGCCTAGGTGACTGGGCAGGTACTGCGAAGGGAGAGGATGCCATTAATCTGAACACCTATGCTTGGGCTACAGCCACAAGAGCTATAGGGGTGAAAATAAGTAGAATTTCAGACTAGAGGGAAAAGAGAGCTTGAGTGAAGCTTGAGCCAAAGAGCAGATTAGTATGTGGGTCCAGGGGCAGTATGTAGAGGGCACGGAGGGGGTCCGGGCATGGCCCGTAAGGCCGCGCCGCCTCTAATAAAAGAAGGAAGGCAGAGTTTAGTTTTACCTACGAAATACACTGTATTCTTGGGCGTAGCACGCTGTCTAGTATTAGACGTACAGATCAGCAAGGTACGATTACTTGGAGAATAGTCTATTAGTAGCGCAAGCTACTAGTCTATCTATCTCCTCTTTATTCGAACCTTGACGTTAAAGAGAGATTCGTTTTATCCTTGCATAGCTTCTTGCCCATAAGCTCGTAAGCTATAGCTCGTGAAGAACTTTATCTGCTAATAATCACTCTGATTCGAAGCTTTGTATGATAGCTAGAGGCAGTCTATTGTACCGTACGTTGGAGAATCAAGTCGCGTCGAAAGGACCTTATTCACTCACCCCGAGCCCTTAAGTTGGTATTCGACCCATATCAACCCACCTACAACTCCAAAGATCACTGCACAGCCTCTAAAGACCTCTGCGCAACCTCCGAGCCATCTCTGGATCACAACAACACCCATCGAAGACGACAGATCCCTCTCTACAACACAGCTATAAGAACCAAGACACCAACAACACCTGCAACGCTTCCAGAAATAGCTCTAGTAACACGAGGGGCGGTAGCAGTCGAGCCAGTAGCAGTCAAGCCGGTACCAGGAGAGCTGGTAGCAGTCGAGCTCGATCCACTAGTTGTTCTACTGCCTGTTGTGGCAGCATTTGTGTTTACAGCAGCCCTTGTACCAGTGCAGACTGGAATGTTTGTATATGTTCCCAGCCCTGAGGAGTGCTTAGAGGCCCAGCTTGATACTTCGCTCTCATAGCTGCTCAAAGCACTCTTGACATTTCCCGGCAGGCTGCTGTACCAGGCGGCGGCGGTGGGGTCACAGGCAAATCCCGATGCTGTGAGAGCGGATGCGGGGACAGCGGTAATGAGGATAGATTCGATAGATGCTGGGAGGGTTGGGAAATCAGAGAGTGGCCCGCTTATACCGGTTGGAGTGTTGAATTTGGAGCTGAAGCCTCCGGTGTTGAAGGTGGGGGTTGCGAACGAGGTTGCGAACGAGCCACCGAACGTCACCGTTCCTCCTCCACTTCCGTCACAAACCTCACCGTCTGGACAGCAACCATTCGCAACACAGTATTCGCCATTTGGGCAATAAGTTGAGGAGCCGTCATTGCAGCAGACGGCGTCGATTGGCATGCAGCTTTGGTCGCAAGTGGTTTCGCCGGATGAGCTGCAGGATGCTGAACCCCCAGAGAGTAAAGACGTGGTTGGGGATGATAGTATGATTGAGGTCGACGCAGGGTTATCAAGAGTCAAGGTTCCTCCGCCACTTCCATCGCACGTCTCACCATCTGAACAACATCCTCCAGGAACGCAGTATTCGCCATTTGGGCAATAAGTTGAGGAGCCGTCATTGCAGCAGATGGCGTCGATTGGCATACAGCTTTGGTCACAGATGGCTTCACCTGATGAGCTGCATGATTGGCGGGCTAGGAGTGCGTTTGGCACGACTCGAGGATTGAGCGAAAGCGGTTGGCGGGCTACGAGGGCATTTGGGAAGACTCGAGGATTGGGTTGGATGGCGAGGCTGAGGGGAGCTACAAGGAAGACAAAGTAGAGAGGATTATGCATCATGTTGAATAACTGACGAGCAGATGTTCGACTGAGAGTGCTGGGTGATGGTGACTTTTCATGACTTGTGGGAATCAACTTACTCCTTTTGTATGAACGCGACTGTACTTATTAATACTGTTGAGGTCACACAAACTCAGAACTTGTGAGCTAGCGAGGCTGAACAACTTTGACCTCTTTGCAGCAAGCCACGAAATTAAAGGGGCACGGATCATCAGACAGTGAGAAGGTGAGATGATGACCTCAATCTGCACATTTTGCGATTCCAACCAATTACAAAGATGTGACTTGGAGTTTGCTTTTCCAAATCATATTTATTTATGCTTAGTATGCCTCCATTGTGAAGGGGCCAACTAATAGGGGGAAAGATAATCATAATAGCGCGAGATAATTTTCAGCCCGCAGCATGTCCGTAAGCTTTAATTTACTGTACCGTGACTTGGCATCGCTACGTCCCGTCCATGATGCGAAATTCCCGTACTCTAACGTACCAATCATTATTTATAAAGATCGTTCATTTGAACTGCACAGTGATGGCCACCAGTTAGAGCTATTTTGCTGTATTTGCTTTTTCTGAAGCGGTAGACTCCAAGGGTGCTAAGCGAAGATGCGTGGTTGAATTATATCGAATGGCGCGGTAACAATTGCGTGGCTTGACACTGATACCAGCATAGGTAGCTTTTCCTCAAAAACGTAAACTCCTCATGTGATGAACAAAATATAAATACCCAATGCCTTTATCGACCGACGATGGATCCCTTTTCCACGTTAGCGATTGCTATGGCCACCATTCAGGTTATTGACTTCTCCTCAAAACTTGTTTCTGTCGGACGCGAGGTGTACAGAAATGGCTCGCTCGCCACGGAAGACGAGCTAAAGGTGAGGACTAACAACCTGCGAGACCTCGTAAAGTCGCTACAGTCAAGTCTCCAGTCTTCTCGACCTGACGCTATAGACTTAGTTGAGGATACGAAGGTGAGTCCCGCGTCCGTTTCCGATGTCTTGGTTGTATTGACTAGGCTAACCCACCGGCAGAGACTTTGCAACACTGCTACGGAAGTGGAGGCCATTGCTTCTGATCTGATTGTACTCCTGAAGAAGGCCGAGTTGTGCTCTAGGAGATCAGTGCTTGGAAGTGTACGAAAAGTCTTGATTGCTGTCTCAAGTGCAAGTAAAGTGGCCAAGTTGAAAGAAAAGCTCGACACCTACCGTAGCGACTTGGTTTTGCGCATTATTATCTCGCTCAAGCTCAATCACAAGCTTTCTGAAGCACGCCAGGACGAAAGGTTTAAAGAATTAGATAAGCGAAGCAAGTCAGTTGCTGAAAGTATACTTGAAAATAGAAATTTCTTTACTACTAGATTTAGTGATATACAAGCAAGGTTGGACAGCTAGTTGAGCCAGTCCAAGCAGGCAACCGAAGATGCCCAACGACGGCATGAAGAAACTATAGCCGCTATTTCTACCCTACAGCACTAGCTAGGAGAGAGGGATCTGGAAGCACAGACGATTTTCAAGTTGCTTACGGAAAATCTTGTAAGGTCGAGTCTCAGCGACCTAAGAGACATCTAGAACTAAATTCTTGATTATTTATAGTCCCGAAATATCCATTCCAGAGCCGATGAAGTTGTAGAGCAACACTAGGGGACTTTTAAATAGGCATTTGCAGTGAATACACAACAAGACAGCATAGAGTGTAGTATTGCTTCATGGCTTTAGGCTAGAACAGGGTGTTTTTGGGTGGGAGGCAAGGCAGGCTCAAGAAAGTCTACATTGATGAAATACATCATACATGATCCTAGGACTCACCGGCTGCTATTATCCTAGGCAGCTAGTGAGACGTTTGTTATAGCACCTTTCTTCTTCTGGAATGCTGGAAGCTCTCTACAGAAATCCCAGGTAGGGTTGCTTCAGTTGATTCTATACGACATTCTCAACAAACACCCGGAACTGATACTAGTGCTATTTCCGGCGCAGTGCCGGGCAGCATCCTGCAACAGAATCTGAGAAAGTTATCCTTCTCTTTCCGAAGTCAAGAGAGCTTTTGAGCTACTCATGACGCAGGAAGTGTCATCCTTGAAGATTTGTCTATTCATCGATGGCGTTGATGAATACGGGGGAAATCATGCTGAACTTGCCGACTTGCTCCATTCAATAGCATTAGAAAGAGTTAAACTCTTCGTATCTAGCAGACTAACGCCTCTGTTTGCTGATAAATTCTCCGCCTTCCCATAAATCATGTTACAGAAAAATACCAGGCTAATATCATTCATTTTATTGTTGACCGACTAACGAGACATCGGCGAATGGCTGAATTATTTAATAACCACCGCTCGCAGATACTAAAATTGTCCGAGAAGGTTGTCGATAAGGCTTTAGGTGTGTTTCTGTGGGTTGCTCTAGTTACTACAAGCCTTTCGGATGGTCTTACTAACAGGGACTGGCTTAGTGATCTAGATGAGAGGTTAGATTAACTGCTGCCTGGTATCGATAAGTTGTACCTATATATGCTTAATAGTATAGATCCTATCTACAGGAAAGATGCTTCACGCCTCTTACAGATCGTCCATCACAACAATACGACCGCAGGATCCGAACCGATATCTCCCCTTAAACTACTATTTGCCATTAATAAGAACCCAGACGCGGCAATCAATACTAAAATTACTCCATTAATTCCGGCCAAGTTACATGAAATGGTAAATTATATTTTTGACCGAGTACGAAGCCGATGTTGCGGGTTGTTGGAGGTACACGTAGCTAGGGACTCTGAAGAAGGGAACCGCAGATATATCGAACTTATCCTCAAACTATCCAGTGTCGACTTCCTCCATAAGTCTGTGGCTGATTTCCTACAGCAAGTAGAGATATGAGCTACATTATCGTGCTATGCCCCATCTAGTTTCAATGCTACGGTCTCGCTAGCGAGCTCATTACTTAGAACCATTAAGGGAATACTTCCGGAAGTTGATGTTTTCATCGATAAAAGCGTGGTCTGGGCACATCTGCACAACGGGCTGACTGAATGCCTTCTTGCTGAAGATAACATAGGAAAATTCCAGGAAGAGTTATTGGAGGAGTTTGATGAAGTGATAGATTGGCATTGGAGGGTAGCTAAAGGGTAGATACCTAGATATGGTAAACCACTCGAAGGATACGCTCATTGGTCCCATTTGATACCTGGGCCTGAAGGAAATAATGATTGGGGTCATTTTGGCCCGGCCTATGATTCCGTCTATTCTATTGCATGCCGATTTGGGTTGAAGCTTTATGTTGGGTCTAGGCTGCAACAAAGCGTGTCATCCGACAATATGATAAACTATGGATGCATCCCGGAAGGCCGATCACCATGGACCTAAGTAGTAACTAGCATACAACCTCTGAGGCGGAAACATGGAGTGAAGTAATCGAAGCTTTAGTTAATAATGGGGCTGATGCCAACGCACAAGTCCTCGATGCCTACGACACGTCTGGCCTCTTATCGACGAGATCTGATTAGATTTAGACTCGACGGCATTTTTCCTTGATTATTCAGCAGATGTGGAGATCGTACAAAACGTTCAAATACAGCTCTTTGCCCTGCTAGACCGTAAATAGAGACCCGGGCACATCTTTCATCAGCCTGTCCATTGCTTCTCCCAGCATCAAGCCTTCTACATATGCCTCTCCAACAAACTTGAACATCTCTCCCTGCTAGCGTAATATGACAGGGTAAGAGCACCCAAGTAAAATGCAAACCAAATCACCTTTCTGTGTGTGATGGAGCCTAGTTCCAAGAGCCTGGCGCGAAGCAAAAAATATTTTGCCTTGCATTCTTTCCGCGCAGGCCATCATTGTGCTGAGATAACTCTCTTGGGACTCCTTCCAGTGTTGTGCATTTTTGGGCGATTTTACATGAGCAATGCAGGCATTGGTTTGAAATTCTTGACTAACTTGTACAGAATGATGAGGAAAGCGGTGAATACATTTGCAGCCATAATCTAATCTGGTGCTATCTAATGTGGCTTACCAAAGAGAGCTCGATAGAAATCAATGCCGTGTTTCATATCTGGTCCTTTGATCTGCACTATGACATCGTACCATTCATGGAAGACCTCAATGACCGAGTTGATGTCTTCGGGGTTGTTCATAAGACATGGTCTGAGAACTGTGTGTATCTCATTCAAAAAGAACCCTCTTGCGGTCAAAATGGTGGTATTGCTTGAGAAAGTAGCCTCAGCTGAACTTGAGCCAGATGCTGAAAATTTCTTTGGCGAATAGTAGAGGTCCTATGCTCGGTGTCTGAACTCGCTATTACGCCAATTAGGCGTCTAGGAAGGGAATATACTAACGTCTTCTCTGGGCTGTAATGCACAGACAATGTCTAAACTCTTAGTTGTGTTAACAACGTACTTGACTGTATTTTGATATGCCTAGCTAATTGGAAGACTATAGTCGGCAGTCTGTAGAAGACTCTCCCCAAGTGACAACCCAGCAAGTCCGTAAACTTTGTCTCGTGGATCTGTCGCCTCTTTGAATCTGCGCCAGAGAAGGCAACCGAGTAAGCCGGGCTTCTCATCAAATAATTCACGGCCCTTACGATACAAATGCCTCCCTTTTGCGGGCCGTAAAGTCACAGGTCCACCCATATGTAGCAACGACATTGGCGAATACAATTTTCTAGGATATGTTTCAGAATACTCTTTTGGCACGAAGAATTTCCCTCCAACACATCTAAAGCGCTGCCTTCTTTATCCGATATGGCAGTAGCAAACTCCACATGCCATTGTAGTGACATACTAGAGACGCTTTCCAAATCACCGCGAGTCACCGATTCAGCTCCGCAGTAGATTGTGGTTTCCTTTGCAAGGGAAAATTCCTGAATGACCTATGTGCGTTGCCAATATTCTCGACGGAACAGATCAACCAGAGCTCGCAAACTTTGATAGCCATTACACTCCTTTAAGACAGTCTTTGCGTGTTCAGAACTATATAGTCCTTGCCTCATCTTCCGTATGAGGGTCAATGCGAGTGAGCTGTCCTTAGTTGCTAGGCCAAGCCAGACGTTGACCATGGCCGCATCGTCGTAGATGCGCCGCATGACTTTCACCTGCTCTAAGCGATCGACCAGGTCCTGCTAGTTGATACAGATGGCGTCAATCCAGATGACAACTAATTCTGTAGGTGACCGTATTACGTTCATAGCTTTAAAAAGATTCATTGTGACGCTAAACTCTGCGCCTTCAAGGACGATTAACTGCTGATTGTTGGGACTTCCTCTAAAGTGTCAGACGACAATTGAGCCCACCAAAGTCCGCTTCTTCTGTCTTTGGACCTGAACAGCCGCTGCTCCAGCCTGAGCTGAACCCTGAGTCCTGAGCACGCTAATGAGTCAGCTGGATCATACTCAAGGGATCCTGTTCTAGTTGCTTCTTAGAATCGGTTACAATTTCTTTGTCGTCTATTTTCAGATATTGCTAATGCTTGCTGTCCTGAACGCAGCCACTTCTTTTAACCTATCAAGAATATGATGATGTTAAGCAAGGAGTCGGTTCTGGCTTCCTTGCCCATCTTAACAAGAATGCCCCCACTAAGCTGAGTTCGGATCCTTGTTAGCAAAAGCTGCACGTAACAACGATTAAGCTTCCTCTTACAGAACTTCGTGAACTCAACTTTATGGTATATAAGCATATACTGATTTATCAAGCACTTATTCAAATCTTCTTTGCCACAAGAATTTATAATTAAATATATAATACTATTCTCGGAAACGGTCGCACGACTCTTACGAAGCACT
>JAJONI010001176.1:0-14045 GCA_022190145.1 Pezicula rhizophila
AAATCCATCTAGCATAATAGTCCTACCCCCCCAACCCCCCACCCCCTTTGATAAAAATGCCCAACTCCCTTTTAAAAACAGCTATGATCCCTCTCCATCTCTATCATTAGCCCTTTGACTCTCCCCGTCCCTTGTATGGGTAACCCCACTATCCTTGGTGAGAATTGGTTGTTGACGCTACGAAAGCATAGACGTAGTGTTGAGTGAGATAATAATACGACACTAGGCCCCAAACGTGGGTGTCCGCTCAAAGTCTGAAAGCCAGTTGCCGGACAAAAAAGGCATGCATGAATATGTATCGTAAATTCCTACATACCAAGTACCCTACCACTAGAACGTACCTAGTAAACTGCCTTCCATTGTCGTCAGTTACATAAAATAGCCGAAGCCCCCATATCTACCTTAACGAGACTACTCCGAACGCGTTAATCCATGAATCTAAAATCCGAATGCCAGCCAGCCATTAATACTCCGAAACCCCAGAAAAGTCCTCCATACCCCAAATGCCGAATCAAAGAAGGCAAACTCCAACCCTAACTGGACCAAATTTCTTTAAAAGCAAATGCATATACGTGGTTCACATGACTGAGCAACCACCGCTCCTCGCTCTCCTTCTACGTCCAATACCCCCCATTCCTATTCCACCCTCTTCCTCATCAGCATGCAACATCTGTGCCTCCCTGAGCCTGCGTCTTCGTCTGCGACCTCCAGCTCCGACCTCTTCAGCTAACATCTGACTTTCGGCCCACTTCCTCTCCAACCTCTTCGCAGCCGGGAAGTCGCCTCTCAACACACGTTTCTGGTGCTCAGTGACTGTCTGTTGCCATCCATAAAAGCACTTCAATCGAATGATTTCCACCGGCCCCCCTTTGGTCGCCTGGGAAATTTCAGCATTCTTGGCTAGGATTTCGCGGACCCCTGTCCAGGTTACATGCTGGCAGTCATAAGTTACCATGTTGAGGCCAACCTTGGGAAGTGGTCGTGAGGTGAGGTTGATTACAGTACCAGCCTTTGGTGTAGAGCGTTCACGGACCATACTAACGGCTTCTAGGAGTACAAGGTCCGAGATACGTGTGTTATCCATATCGATATTTGTGAGTGAGATGCACGATCGCATTACGGGAATCATGCCCACATCGCCTAAGTTTTCGCAAGAGGATATAGAGAGATGAACAAGTTTCTTGGCGCATGGAGATTTGGCGAGGTCTTTCGAAAGGAAATCATCGGTCAACAGCGTTAGGTCTTCGAGATCAAGATGTGTCAGCTGTGATGTTGTTGCTACCACATCTCGGAGTCCAACATCGTCCACAAGGTGACAGCCTGACAGGTTGAGCCCTTGAAGGTCAGGAGCGAGGTGAGCTAGGGCAGAAACACTAGCACTTGTAAGTTGTTTGCAACGGCTTACGTCGATATGTCGGAATTTACGGGCTGGAACCATAGGAATATCTGTCATGACGTCAATCTCAGGATCTCTGCCTACGATCATGGTTTTGAACGCTTCATCGTTTAGCTGAGTACAGCCACTCAGTACCAGCCGTTCCAGATTGTTTGTCTCGAAGACTGTTTGTGCAATATCGACGTTGCCAAAACCTCGAACTTCCCCTGCGCGTATCTCCCTCAACTTCGGGCATCCACGGAGGACTTCGTTTATACCGCGTGCATCCATATGTGTACACCAAGATACATTAAAAACCTCCAACTGTGGGCAAGACTGAGCGATGATTTTACATGTTGCATTTGTAACCGCTGTAATGCCACTAACATTGACATGAGCTAGTCTCTCATTGCTCTTCAGCAATATGTGCAAAGCGGATTTCTGGAAGTTTTTGCAACCCTCAAGGCTTGCATTGATGAGGTTCTTGCAGGCCTCGACAAGTAAGTCAGCCTTGCTGTAGTGCTCCACTTGTATGCAGCCCCTCAAATTTAGGCTCTTAACAAACGGTCCTGCTGAAATAACAATTTTCGCAAGAGATTTGGCTGGAATTTCTTTGTAGAACGTCGTGGCATCAAAGCACGTCCAAAGCTGCCCATCCATGCAGGTCTTTTGAAAACTCTTGCTGACCCGGGATGCTCGAACCAATTCTTTTGGCTGCAGGTATGAGAAGATTGCTATCTTGATCTCGTATGGCATATCTGCCCAAAAATTGAAGTTCTTTCGTCTCATCCGTCTCAGTGTATTCACTCGAAGTGAAAAGTAATCTTCTTCCAACTCAGGGAATGGGCATAGAGATCCTCGGGCTAGCGGGCTGCCAGGTGGAAGAGGACTTGTTGGAGCTGAATAGCCTAGTGCTTCAAGGTCAATCCGTCTCGCAACAAGCTGCCCGTCCAGAAATTGCCTCTCGAGACCGGGTGTAGAGAGGCCGCTTGAGAAGCCGGCTGATGAAGGAGGGGAGTGGTCATAATTCGCAGATCCTCCAGCAGCTAAACTTACGCATGAGATTGTGTTCCTAGCAGTATATGGATTGCTTGTTGCTCGCTTCCGACCGAGTTGCAAAGAGAGCGAAGACGAAGTACGATGGACCTTTTGCAGGATCTTGGCTCTCGCGTTTAGTTTCGGTGGTTCGATGGGAATAGCTGTTGAATGCTCAGTGGCATTGTCTGCTGGTCTCGCAGGCTCAACATTGATGTCTGCCATCGTCGCGGCCATGATTGGCAATGGGCAGAAGTGATTGTGCACAGTTTGGATGAGTATTGCGTATGCGATTTTGGAAAGCGAGGTTGGGTGGTGGTTTTGGCGGGCGGGGTCGTATGATTCGGACTAAAGATCACTCTGTCGAATAGGTACTCGTATTTGCTTCTATAATATCTTCGCCCTCCTGCCTGACTAGGTGTGATTTCTGGTTTACTGACCAAGCAAAGACAGTAGGGAACGAATGAAACCCCAGATGACAAAGTTCTCAAGTTTTAAAGCAAGTGGGTAAATAAGTCGATGTCCGTCTCTGCGTTCTGACTTGTGTCCCTGGTGGTGCCCAAAGCGAGGGAGAGCGGGCAGCTCTGTTATTGTTGATTAGCTTCTTGAACATATACCAGTAGAGTTGGCAGAACGTAAGACGAAATGGTAAGCTTTTGTCTCTTTAAACAGGCTTGATATAGGGCACTATACTCACTCCAATGAACAGCTGGTCAGTGATTCTGTACAATAGAGAAGGAGTCTGGGATATCGTAGGGGGGTATCGTAGGGATGTCGCCGATAACAAAAATGGCACGATAAGCAATCGGGAACTCCGCGTGAGCAGTATTGACTGAGACTCTCCACACAACCCTACCCCGAGAATATCACCTGTACCGACACACGCGACACACCGAAGATAAGAGAGTCAGTCTTGAAGTTGGTTGGTAGGTGGCAGACAAGAGAGAAGGAAAAAGAGAGAAAAGGAGGGAAGGGAGGTGCTGAAAAGAAAAATAGAGAATCGTGGGTTGGGCTCTGTCAATAATAATAGTAAATAATAATATGCAGGGTCAACAAGGCCATGAACACGAACTATTTACGAAATTTAGGAGCGAGGAATCCAGTGCAAAGGGTACTAGTAGTTCCCTCCCCCTCGTGGCTCGTGTGTACGGCCTAGCTCTCACTTTTTCCTGCTAAAATGTTTGCGGGAAAATGGTGATTGGTGTACATGACTATGGGCGCTTGCCATCCATTTTGACGATAAAGCGCTTGGTCCAATACTGGTGGGGTTCCCGGTTCCTTATCGATTGCACGTTTTGATGTGCTGTGTATGCTGTGTATGCTGTCGTGCTTCATTATTCACCACTTGAGCCATCTCTTCTTCCTTTTCAATAGGACTCGCAATAAATTACTTGTCAAGGAAAAACCAAACTGGGGCTTTTGATGCGGTGTTGAAAACCTACAATCATCATCTCCCAAAGAAAAAGTACTAACATGTTCCGACCGTACTTTTTTTTTAGGAATAGTCTAAACCAGGAACACGTTTCGTGGCGGAGCCAGATCAGTTCAAGTTTTCTTTCGGAAAAACCCTACATTGCAGCTTCGGCCCTGACTCGGTGGTGTATGCTTGACACTATTGGCATTCTATCATTCTAGAAGGGCTAAAAAGTTGGTTGGCACCATAGCTTTACTACATTTAACCATCCGAAGTTGAGATGCAGTTTTTGGCGCTGTAAGATTTCAGGATTCCTTGAAGCCCGCCGGGTGAAGACGAGATCCTGGATTCTGACAGCCATTTCCGAAAGCGTCGTCATGTAAGTAGAAAACTCTATGCCAATCCTTCTCTGGCAGGTATCTCCTAAAACCCTGATGTTGGGATTCCAGGAATGGCCTCCAAAGACTGATATCTTGCATTGTACGGCAACCCGTCGAGAAAACAACAATGACCCCACCCAGTAACGAGGAGTGACAAGCCACTTCTCCGCCACATACTCCGTATAAAGCTACAAAACGGCATCTGTGACAGTAGCTTTGTGGAGTTGGATCTCCAGAAGGGGCATGAAGTTTGAAGTGAGTAACCCCGTCTCCCGTACTGTAATAAGCTTCTATGTCAATATCTGTCAGTTCTCAGATTCTATCAGAAACTCTATGGCTGCTCATTGTAGTATAATTCGATGGCGTCTGAGGTAGATTGAATAGCTTCCGTTGCCACATCTCTTGACGGGATGCGCTGGCAAACAATGAAATATGTGCCACAAGCGAAAGGCATATTGGTTTGGATAGTATCATGATGAAGGTCACTTGAGAGATTTGCAGAGAACGACTCCTCACAAACGAACCCTATACGCAAGCTTACAGCATACTGCGTTAGACTTGGAGAAGAGCATCAACTTCGTGCTTGATCATCCAGTGTTGGAAATACCAGTGGCGATGTATCATATCCCCAGAACGATCCCATATCTGCATCCCAACCCCGGGGAGTGGCAGATTGCAAGTCCCAAGTTCAATTCCAATATCGTAGAGCGTGATTCTCAATGTACTTGAGGGTACAACGCCATAGATATGTTTCGCCCGGAAGCCTTGCCGAGGGGGGGAACAGATGAGGGATACACAGACCCTTGATTGCATCCAAATGTAGGGCTGATATATGAACCTGTGGGACGTGTTCAAAGCCAATTGCCTTTGAACCATCCAGAGAAGGAGATGGGGTTACGACAGATCTTTCGCAGTGCTGATCTGCCGCTGTCCGAATCCCCTCGTCGCACAAGATACTCACTAAAACAAAAGGGGTCGTTTAGGACCCCGAAGAGTAATGCAGTGATTGACACCGAGTACGGCACCACACCGCTGTATCTCAGAGGCAAGACTACAGGCTTGGAGCCCCGATCCGTATGACTCGCAAGCGGCGACGCGATTGACGCGGCAGTGGGAAGCAGTTTTTGTCCCCATGACATTTGGAGACGATGTACTCCATCCCTTTCGATTGTAGAGGCCGGGGGGAAAGAGGGAGACGAGGCCACGGTGGCGTTTAATGTATGGAGAAGTGCTCGGGGTGCAGCTCTTTATGGATTTCCCCAGATGTGCAGTGCGATGGCTCTTGTGCGCTTCGTAACTTTGTGCTGCAGTTGACGGGATTGCTCTGGAGCCGGATGCAAGTATGTACTTCGTCACTTTAGTAAAAAAAAATGGGTGCGGCCGTGAGCCAATGAACGAGGGGTAAATTCTTAATTCCGAATGAAACTGCGACGGATCGAGGCCGGATCGAGTCGTCTCAAGAAGACAAGGCGGAGAGAGAGACCAGAGAAAATCGTGATATCACAAACATCCCAAGTGCAGCAGTAACACATGACTTGATTTTGTACATCTAGTGCATTAGGTACTGTCGACTCCAACAAGATCAACCGTCATACATAGCAAATCTCGACACTTTTTTTTCTGCCTTGGAGGGGCACTCTAGCGTCACCGTCAGTCCACCGAGCCGTTTTGCTTGCTGCTGCGAGTCACCACCTGCCACAGACGTACATACCTAACCAACAAAAGTCGTAGGAGAAAGAGAAAGGCAGAATTATATCTTCTGATATTTTCCTTTCACGTGCAAATCCTTTCTTCTTCATACATTCCTTGCCTAGAAACTCTATATACTCCTCTCGCCACTGGCAGAAGGGAGCGGGAGTCTGTTCGTCATTTTAACATCTACATACCACGTTTTAAGCTCACTCGTACCAAGCGACACACGCGTTTTACAGTCTGCCCAACCCGACAGATACTACGTACAGTACAGTCTCGACGTACGAGACTCAAGACGCGCTCCTTTTCCAATCGACCTGTACAGTCCATCCTCGAATCTCACTTTTACATCTCATCATTTTCATAAACACAGAGCCTTGCAGAGCTTCCATCTGTGTGCGAAAGGTCCGGCGCGCCGGTAGAACTCAAATCCAGAGCACCCTTCATTTCACTGCCTGCCAACGCACCTTCAAAACACGACGAGGGTACAAAATCTTCGTCCTTCTTCCGCAAGACCTCGCGGGCATAGATTTGTTCAAGTATGCTGGAGCCAGATGGCCCAAACCATCATGGTGAGCCTCTGCAAATGCCTTCTGACTTTTACACCGCGAACATGTGCGATCGGCCGCCATAGAGATGGCTCCCGAGCAAGTGCGGGACACTTCCACTCCTGTCATATTGTCTGGACTCTCGTTACTGCTCCCCATCTTGCTCTCAATTCATCTTCGGAACTCTCTATATGTGATATCAGGACTAATCTCATAAACTACAGGCGTTGATATACTTCCGGATATCGGTTCACAAAGAGGGCGCAGCCTTTCCCCCTCCAAAAACATCGATCTCGTCCTACCGAAGAATCGAAGCACCGGCAACCTTACACATGTCTCCAAGGGAGTGGAAAGAAACAAAATACGCTTTTCGTTTGATGGTGCATTGGCAGCAGAGTATGATACAATGTCAAAGTGAGTCTTGACTGTACGGTAGTGTCTCCGCGTGGAGCAGACAAATCGTGTCTCGGTCGTCACGAGGGGTCAGCTGTGTCTCTCATGGTCGTGGGGTCTCCACGTTATAAAAGTCACTCAATGGCTGACCGGTTTCTTTTATCAGATCTCCCGTCATGACGGAGCACGAACACGGTCTTGGTGCCTCTGGCCTGAGACGAATACGGCAGCAACCTCCATCGCGAGGACCAACAGTGCCTCCATCAGAAGCCTCCTCTCGCTCTGCCTCCATAGGCCCAAGATCAAGCTCCATGACTCTCAATTTCCCACCTACTCGTACAACGTCCATGGTGTTACCTTCAGGACCCTCATCACCAACATTAAACTTTACGGAAGACCTCACCCGCTTTCCATCCGAATCCCTGCATTCCTTCTCGTTTGCCCATCAATCGGACGAATTCTTACACAACCGCCAAAATGTATTGAAGAGATCCGTAGAGTTCATGAGTCAGAAGTTAGGCTGGGGGAATCCAGGGATTGCAAGTGCACAAGCGCGAGTTAGCGGCGACCAAGAAATGCAGAGTATGTTGGAGCTTCTGGCACGAGCAAACTTGGTGGGAGCAGATAATATTTTGGGAAAAGGCCAGAGAAATTCATATGGGCCCCTTACTGGCCCAGCGACTTCTGAGGATACAGAAAATCCCTTCGAGAATAGCTTCATGCGCCCACGCTCTGGGAGTCCCCCAATTTATGATAGTCCACAATCGTCACCCGACCTCAGGAAAACCATCCTAAGCAAGGCTGAAGCTGAAGATATTGGACCAAAGAATGAAGGACTCATGATATCGAACTTGCAAGGATCCTCTGAGCCGTCATCCCGGACACCAACAGATGAGAGCCATACAACGGCAAAGACGTCCCCTCCGGTGACGAGGAGACCAAGCGTGAGAAGAACCATGACTGATATAGCACCCTTATCATTGCAAGAGAAACTTATGGACGCTCTTGCGCAACCTTACGTCGCTGGCGATTATTTCCATGATCATTTACTATCACCAAGTTTACCTCCCGCAGTCACCCCATCATCATCACATCACCCTATAGGTCCTGCCGTTCATGGCCACTCAAGTAGATGGGCACCTGCAGCTCAGGCAATATTCACCACAGAAAGTACTTCACCCTACACTATCCTAGCAGCCAACGACCTCGCTTGCCTTGTATTTGGTGTCACAAAAGCAGAGGTGAGGAAGATAGGCATTTTAGAGGTTGTAAGAGAAGAGCGACGAGAATGGCTGGAAGAAAAGTTGGAGTCACCAGGAACAGCTGCAGAATCTGGAAAGAGCCCTCGATCAACACCACATACCCAGACGCAGCAACCAGGAGTGACCCCAACGACATCCATTCTTCTAGGTAGAGGTGGAATTACGGCTAGTCTTTTAAGCAAGCCAAACTCCAGACAGGTACCAAAAGCAACTCCAAGCCGAAGGGCTCAGTCGGATGATGGGGCAGGATCAAGTATCGTGGCAAGGCAAAAGGCAGTCAAGGGCGGATTTTACCACCCAAGCAATAAGTCAAGAGGTGTTTTGCTGTGTGGTGATGTGGTTCCAATACAAAAAAGAAATGGTTGTACTGGATCTGCTAGTTTATGGGTTAAGGAGAAACGTGGCGGCTTGATCTGGGTCCTTGAGGAAATTCATGAAGATGTCGCTGTTCTAAGCCTTGATGACGACGCTCTGATAACTAAGATATCGGGGTCTACGGATCCAATTTGGGGCGAAAAAACTGTTTGTATCGGAATGGATATTGGGAAGCTGCTGCCAAAAATACCCAGGCAAGGTATTGACTCCAGGACTGGAGAAATCGATTATGCCGAAGTATCCAAGCGTAAGTACTTTACAGCTCGGCACCCTGCGCGGGTAAATATTCCCACCATGGTCGAGAGAATCCCGGGCTGCACCGATTTAAGAGTCTCGAGTATACCTCACATTGCTGGCATAATGGTCCTTTCAGCTTCCACCTTACAAATAACAAGTTCCAACTCAGTTTTCTCAGCTGCTCTTTTCGGCCAAGAGAAACCTGACGGCCGGCCAATCACTGATTTAATTCCTGACTTTGATCGTATATTGAAAATTCTCACAGATGGAGATGGCGTTAGCCTGGTTGATGGCATAGTCATACCTGAACACAGCTTTCGTCGCGCAAGAGCATTCTTGGCCCTACGAGACGGCAACGCCGATGCAGCATCGTACTTCTTAAGACCTGATGGTCTACCAGCAAAGCATAGAGACGGCTCGGAGATCAAAATTGATGCACAGCTAAGAGTTGTGAAGTCGGATTCCTCCCAACCAAAGTATGACGAAAACGTCATTGAAGAACGGAGTGACGAGGAGGACGGCGGGAATGACAGCAAGCCAGAAGTGCAAGCCGAAACAGAGCTTGTCTATGCTTTATGGATCACCTATTCGCGTCATATACATGCTTCCAAAGAAAACCTAGGTGTCGCAAGTCCCTTCATGTCTGGCCGAGAGACGCCATTACATCAGCCTTCTCCCGGGCAAACGGAGATAGCTAGCCCGATGGAAATGGATTCTGACGAACCCCAGAAAGAGCAATCTCATGCAGCTATGCTCACAGCACAACTAAAAGCAGCAGCGAAGAAGACAGCCGCCAAGATTACCGGGCGTGAACCTCCCAAGAAGGAAGAGAAAAATAAGGTAGCAGTTCCTGAAATTGTCGAGCCTGTGGAAAAGAAATCGATTGATGACTTTGTCATCCTGGAGGAAATGGGCCAGGGAGCCTATGGACAAGTCAAACTTGCTCGTTACAAGAAAAACGGTAACAAAAAAATGGTTCTGAAGTATGTCACGAAGCGTCGTATTCTTGTAGATACCTGGACGCGTGATCGACGACTCGGAACGGTGCCTCTCGAAATTCACGTCCTCGACTACCTCCGCCGAGACGGACTCAAACATCCCAATATTGTTGAAATGGCAGATTTCTTTGAAGATGATGTAAACTATTACATTGAAATGGTACCACACGGTCTACCGGGTATGGATCTTTTCGACTACATAGAGTTGCGAGTCAACATGGAGGAGGACGAGTGCCGTAGTATCTTCGTACAAGTCGCAAAGGCTGTCCACCATTTACACACTAAGGCTCTTGTTGTTCATCGCGATATAAAAGACGAGAACGTAGTGATGGATGGTGAGGGGAATATCAAGTTGATTGATTTTGGTTCAGCGGCATATATCAAGAATGGACCCTTTGATGTCTTTGTCGGGACCATAGGTTTGTGCCCTTCTATTGAATTCGACCACAAGCATGCTGACCGTGATATAGATTATGCAGCACCCGAAGTCTTGGCTGGAAAGCCATACCGTGGTAAAGAACAAGATGTATGGGCTCTTGGAATTCTCCTCTACACCATTGTCTACAAAGAGAACCCTTTCTACAGTATCGACGAAATAATGGATCGCGATTTGCGAGTACCGTACGTCATGAGTGAAGACAGCATTGACTTGATCCGAGCCATGTTGAATCGCGATGTGGACTCTCGAATTAACATTGAAGAAGTCCTGCAACACCCCTGGTGCACAATGGAGGAAGACGACGATTGAAGGTTATTGAGGAGTGCTATGGCCAGTTGTATTCCGAACGAGGTTGGCCTGGAACTCTGCTTGGATGAATAGTGATGAGGGGAATGGCCTGTGAGGAGTAAGGGTTGGATGAAAATGGCATGGTCGGTCGGTTGGGAGGGAGGCTGGGAAGAAAGGATGCTTTCCCCTCTGTGGGATGGATGGATTGACCGGACGATTAATGGGACGGCTTATTCATGATAAAAACGACTCTAACTGCCTATCCGCTAGAATATCTTCCGTTTTCTTGCGCCATGGTTGTTTATTTGCTTGTTTGCCTGTTGGTCAGGAAAGGAAGGGCGGCAGGCAGGTGCCTATTACATTTGCATTGCATCTCATTGTTCTTTCGCATTTCATACATACTGTATACACTGTTGTTTGATACCCCCTCATCAAGTAGAAGAAGACAAGAAGAAGAAAGAGAAGAAACGGCTCAAGCACATGCATATGAATTTTCCTTTTTAGTATGGTTTGGTTTGGGTTATCAACCGCTTGCTTGTGAAGGGATTGTTGGGGGTGTATCATTGTATATGTGTGCTAGTTAAGTAGCTCGGCTGGAATTATGAATGAGTAGATGGCTTGGTTGATAGGTGGATGTATTGATGGATGATGGGACGAAGGGGGTGTGTAGGATGGTATGGTGGAGGGAATCGGGGAATTAGGAAATTAGGAAATTTGTAGTGTGATGCAGTGAGCTGAATGAATCTGTTGCGTATTGTTGTTGCTGTTGCTGTTGACGATATAGGCAGTGTAGTGAATGAATATGGTTCACTCTTTCCTATCAAAGGCTCCAAGGAGTATCGTTCAAGAATCTCAGAAAACATAACAGCACAATTCGCTCCCGGAATTCCATTAACGTGGCCGTACTTCTGGGATTCAAAGTTAGGGGATTCCCATCTAGTAGACACTACTGACTTTGAGAATCTAACACTCTGCTGTAATGTTAGAGAGCGTCAACTACTAATTTTTCTATGCTTTCCAGATCCAGAGAGGATTGTATTTTGTCCTGGTAGGCGAGGAAGACGAGTCAACTAAAATCAAAGGGGAGCTAGTCGTGGAAGATAGCATACCTGATGCCATTTATGGGGCGGGGTTTATGAATGATCTTACTTTGAAGAGACATCTGGTTGATGCTTTTGAGAACCATGGTAGTAGTCAGAAGTATCAGGGTATTATCCTCAGGTTTGAAACCAAAAGACTTCGAGTAGTGCTGTCAGAAGGTAGTGGTTTAGCATAGTGGAATTTGATTAGTTAAAATGTGTATAATGTGTCGCCTGCAAATAGTGCTACTGTCGTATATATACCTAAGTCATATATCTGACCCTGGTAACTCACTTGGCTTGGGTAACTGACTTACTTGATTAACTAACTTGTTTTGAGTGAATTATTGTTGTCACACTCAATTATGGAAAGCGCGCGCTCACTAAATAGTCAGTCAATAATAAATTTCAATGATCGCTAGCTACTTTTCACCAACCTTCATCGACAGCACACGAAATGGAGGACCAGAAGCGACACGCCGCGTATCTAGAAGCAAAAGCGATCTATTGTCTTGATCCGGAAATTCGAAGTGAAGAGCTGGCTTGGCATTGTAATCACCATGTCTGGCAAGAAATTGGTACGTCAGTGATCACTAGCTCAATGGCGAGGCTACTGGTGGCCCAATGGCTGCAGGCACAGGCTGACTCGTCTATATATCAATATCTAGGAATACCATGGACTGGAGGACAAAACCCAACACAGAGGCGCCTAGAAGCTGATCGCGACAGGCAGCTCGCACGAAAAGCTAGCTCTAGTATCGCGAACCAATTCAAGGCTGTCATGAGGCAGGAGCGACCCTCTAATACGCAAATTCGCCCTATGGCATCCACAAAAGCATCAGCAATATCAGCGCCATCTGGCACTCTTGTACCGCATGATACACTGACCTCTCTAAGTGTAAGAGCACCAATGCAGGCTCATCCACAACCTCTCCCTTCACAACGAAAGCAACAACCGCTTCCACCAACAGCACCAGCTTCCTGGCGACCTGCCAACGACGCTCCATGCGCAAACTGTGGGAGAACCGACCACAAACTGATAATTTGTATGGGACCTCTGATCAATGGCTGTATACGAGGCTGTCCTCTCCACAATAGCACAAGCCATAATTTAGACGAATGTCCACTGCCTCTGGCCCACCATGCTGCTCAGAAAGCGTACTACCTCTTCAAAGCACGAAACGGAAGACCTCCACTCGAAGTTAAGGGCAATCTAATTATGATGCATAATGGAGATTACTTTGGTTGGCCATGGACTCCAGCCTTTGCGGAGAAAAATAAAGAGTTTTACAAGACATACGATTATAAGTCTCACCCGTGGGGAAGTAATAACTTGGGAGGAAGTGGAAGTGGTACTAGTGAGCCAGTTTTAGCTGATCCAGCTTGGATTGATGGTTCCTGGAAGAAGTATCGTGAGTTATCTACTCACAACTAGTCCCACGATTCAGATCAGCCTACTTGCTAATTAATCTACTTACAAGTATCGGTATCGGTTGCTTCTAATCCTATTCATAAGCTTCCGGCAAAACGTGCCAGAGAGGAAGAGGTAATTCATTGGGCATTACCGACGAATAATCAACTCAAATCATCCAACAAGTCAAAATACAATATAACTAACTATTTAACTAGGTTAATATTCCCAACAAGAAAGTAAGAAATGACGAGAAAGAATCAAGTTCCCCACCCCATACCATAATGGATCCCCTTACAATCAAAGCAGCTTTCGAACTCCAGCAACTCATAGAATTGAGCCAAAGTCACAGACAAACAGGCGGCGGAGGAGCTTCCATGATCGACTTAACCTCCCGCAGCACACTTTCGGCAATTACTAAATATTACCACAATAGCGCACCCAAGGACATTGAAATGCTGCCCATCGACAAAAGTGAAATCCGAAAACGGCAGGAATTGGTTAATACGGGCGTCGAAACGGCCCTCTTTATCACATACCCATCTTTGGTAGAGAAATTGCGGTCAGCAAGCCGGCGAAAGGATGAAGAAATCGAGAAGCAGCGTTCGAGGCTGATGGAACTGGAGAACGAGCTACACTTGCGGGAGTTAAAGCTGAAAGTGTTCACGAGAAGGGAGGAAATGAAGGCGGCGGTAGTGAAGATCGAGAGGATGGAAGGCTTGGGTGCGGAGGATGATGGTGGAGAAGATGAAGAAGATGATGAAGAAGAAGGAGAGATCAGATTCATTGGCACAGATTCTGAATCTGGCAAGCTCGCTTAAGAATATTAGGTGCCGGATTAGAGTACCTATGTATCAATGATACCACCCTTGTAAGAAGGGGTGACTTGATTGGGTAGCTGGCTTGATTTGAATAACCCACATATTTGAGTAACTCACTTAAGTAACTTGTTAATTTGAACAACTTCCTAATCTGAATCTAAGTTGCTCGATTTAGGTACCTCACTTATATTAGTATCTAAGCAACTCGCTTGTTTTAGCCTACCAAGGGACTCAATTTTCCATCTACAGCAAGCGATTTAGATAAGATTTAAATTTCATTAAGTTAATTGATTCAGAT
>JAJONI010001177.1:0-14045 GCA_022190145.1 Pezicula rhizophila
CTTTAGTCGTAATGTATATATCTCATCTATTACTTGAGCTAAGGCCACTAAGGCTACCCAATATCTAAAAAGAGCTATTATTTCCAGTTGATATCAGCTATTCTTTGCACCAGTTTTGTAACGAAATATTTGGATGTTAGCACACAAACCCAAGAAGGCTAGAGATAAGTAAACATATCAACCAAACATTCAAGGTTCTGTGCTTCGTTGCAAACGCTCAAGTGTGTATCCTAGAGTCGCAAGGGGTTGTCAGCGGCGATGTCATTCAGAAAAGGAAGGAAGGCGAGTCTCTTGCTGTAGTTTCTAGCCCATCGTCATCAAAAAGTATATTGGTTTCGATGCTTACGTTCATTCCTTCCAATATGGATATCTCACTTCCCCTCTCTTTTACGGACAACTCCTGCACACAGCCGCCTCAACGCTGCATCTTCGGCCAGGGCAATTTTCAGCTATGAGTGTCATCGAAAACTCACGACCCCGGAATATTCAAGAATCCAATCACATTGACCACAAAGCAGTGCACCATGGCTGAGGAGTGTATCCTTACTTGCCAGCAGTGCTGTCAACATACATACAGATCTAGGAAACCAAGTCTCAAAGGGTCAAAGAAGATGGGCAATGATGATGAAGGATTCACAGAGGAACCGGAGAGGGCATCAGCGGGATAGAAGTAGGCTCAGCAAAACCTGGAAGGGAGACCTTTCAGCATGACCAAAAAGGTATAAAAGTACTGTTCGTCGTCTTCACTGCAACCATTCCACATCAGCTCCAAGAAAAATCATCTCTCCAACCCAACTACATCAAATCCACCCAAAATGAAGTTCTCTACCATCATCGGTGGCTTCCTCCTCACTGCAACTGCTGCACTCGCGGCTCCAGACTCAATCAAGGTTGTCAAGGATCTCGAGGGCCGTCAGAGTGGTTGCTACCCATTGTAAGCCTTATATTTTTTCTCTCCCTCGCCCATACTACGCCAAACTCCAGCCCATACCCTTCTACTCCACCCGTCTTAATACAGTACACATTCTCCACCGCATCATTCTAATACAATTCAACAGCGAGGATCCAGATTGCTGTATCGACTACCCCGTTTGCCAATGTGCTAACGGTTGGTTCTACGAGTACAACTCTGATGTAAGCTAAGTTTTCTCTTGTTCCTAACTAAAACACCGTTTAAAGTGTTACTGATTATGTTTTATGAAATATACTGATGGGGGTTATAGGAGGGAGGATGTGATCCACCGTGGGGAATCGTTGGTACTAGCGCCAGTTCCATTCCTGGTCATTGCTGCTAGAGTATGTTATTATGAATTGAAGATGGGGGGATGGATGACTTGATTTAGGATGTTGTAGGAGAGATTGGTTTCAGAGATTATCTTTAGGGGATGTCCTGTTTATCCTTTTATCAGCTGCTCTGTTCTTGCTTTAAACACTCCTTGAGTTGTAGTTGATGTCCCTTAAGGCCTTAAGGTAGTATTTTAGATATAAAGTTTGTTAGTAACTTATAAGGATATCGTTTTTTTATATCTAAGTCTTGTTGTATAGGTTTCTGGAAGAGAATATAATGGTATTTATAGAAATATATATGGAGGTATTATGGGCACTTCTTATTCTACTGTTATAGATAGGAATAGAAGAAATGTCTTGCCGGTAGTTCGGATAACAGACCCAGGACGAACTTGTTAAGGGGCACCTCAGAAAATACATCAACAGCGGTGTGTAACTAAGTAACAGTGATTTAGCTAACAGCAATATTATTGTTCATTATACAACTAGAAAACTCTCTGGTTGACGAAGGATGACTCCCATTTGACAAGTAGAATCACATGATGAACTCCACTTTCTTACCTACCTTACTCACCGCAATTCGTCCTTCACCTACTCACCTTCCTCACACTTCAGCTTCTTAAAAACAAAATCCTATTATAATACAACATCATGATTCCACAAACTCTTCGATATCTCCGGTGGAATGGACCTACTATAGCCCTAGGAGCCGGAATTGTAACACTGGGATGTTACATCGCTACACAATACACATTATCCAAATTCAGCAGTAGTATCACAGTCAATACTCCAGCAGTAAATCCAATAAATCCAATAAACCCCCCACCACCGAAAGAACCAGAGCCAAAAGTAAATGATGAAAACCTTAACCCAGAATTACTAGCACAAAATCCACCACTCTACATCCACTCACCATCCCAAAAACATACACACACCATAATCCTCCTCCACGGAACCTCAACAACCGGACCCATTTTCGCCCATGAAATCCTAACCTTCCCAATCCAAATCCCCCCTCAATTCCCAGATTCCCCTGCCCCAAACACAAGAACACTACCAGAAATCTTCCTAACTACAAAATGGGTCTTCCCAACCGGAAAGCAGAGACCCAGTACTGTTTTCGGAGGAAAGTTATTACATGCTTGGTTTGATATTACGACTTTTGAAGATAGGACGGTTGGTGAGGATAAACAAGTGGAGGGTTTGAGGGATGGTGTTCAGTACCTCTCGAGGGTTATTGAAGAGGAGGTTAGGGATGTTGGGGGGAGGAACGAGAATGTTGTTTTGGGGGGTTTTAGTCAGGGGTGTGCTATGAGTGTTTTTGCTATGTTGAGTGGACGGGTTGGAAGGGGGTTTCAAGGGAAGTTGGCGGGGTTTGTGGGTTTGAGTGGTTGGTTGCCTTTTCGAAGGCAGATTGGAGAGGGGGTTTATTGGGGACCTGGGGCTGGGGAGAAGGAGGTTGAGGAGAGTAGGAGGAGGACGGTTGGTTATGTGGAGGGGCTTTTGGGGTTGGAGAAGTTGGGTGATGCGGATGTGGTGGATGTGGAGGGTGGTCTGGAGGTGTTGGATACGAGGATGTTTTTTGCGCATGGGAAGGGTGATATTAAGGTTTTACCTAAGTGGGCTGATGAGATGGTGGATACTTTGAGAGCGATGGGTGTTGAGAGAAATTTGAACGAGTATGAGGGTTTGGGTCACTCTCTTGGGGGAGAGGAGATGGTGGATTTGGTTGCTTTTTTGAAGGATTGCGGTGTGCATGCAGTATAAATATTAACGAGCATTGAGATAAGATTTCGTAGATATTGCAAGCGGGCGTTGGACAAGGCTAGGGTAATTTAATGACAAAAAGGGCCTACTATGGTTCATTTTTATTCTGTTTGAGGACTTTTATCAGTCTACATTTATACTACATATATTACATGGCCTAGACGATAATTCTTTCAATAAAGGTCCAGGAATTACCCACCAAAAGGTATTCTTTTGGAAGAGCTATGACTGGATTCACTTGGTGCCGGTCCTACGATTCGCAACGCTATTCTTGGACTGAATCTTGCTAGAAGACTTCCTTATACTCTGCTCAACATTCTCCCACACGTCCTTCTCCTTGACCGACCCCCTTCCACCATGAATACCAAATTGCTTCACAGCTTTCCCCATCCACCAAGGCCTCTTTGCATTAATAGCCTTTGTATCTCTAGCAAAATTCACCAAGCCAAAGCGCTGCTTCACGGGAAAGAGTTCTGAAGCTTTAACCCGGGCCACGCGAGGTTTGCCGATGAAGTTCATAGTCGTAATGTCGAGTTCGGCATCTTTTGGGAGACTCTTTGAATATCTCATGAGTAGCTCTCGGGAATTGCGAGCGAAGGGAGGAACGCGTAGGTGGACATAGTTGACAAAAGGTCCGGACATGTAGGCTACGGAGATTAATGGGATAATTCCGGAGAAAACGACTATTGATATTCAGTTAGATATAAAACCGGAAGTAATTGTTGATACTATGACTTACCAGCTCCGGATACCCAGGTAGGTTGCTCTTCTGTATAGAAATGTGAGGGTGCTACAACCAGACAGAAGAATGAGAATATAAAGATCGTGGTGACTTTTAAACAACCAAGAAATACGGTCCTTCCGGTTCCAGCATGGTAGATGAGTAGCCGATCAGGAAATACTATGCTGATGGTTAGCGGAGTTGAGCTCAATATATGCACGTGATTGGACTTACAGGACTTCTGCCGTGGATTGGGGACTGGAATTGAGCTTGTGCTCTTGGCTGATTGGATCTTAGATGAGAGGCTTCTAGTAGAAGGCCAGAATGATAAAGCAGTCCGAATGGGCTGAATAGTCCTCCTAGCTCCAATCCGAGCTAAGAGCATCTTCTCGAGGTGCTTGAGGGGTTTGGAGGCTGTCGTCAACAACTAGAGTGATGTTGAAGTTAACTGGGCATGGAGTATATTATTCAAACCATTTTCATCTTACTGCTCACGAAAGAAATTTGGTAGCTAAAGGTGTTTACGAGAGCATTGATGTCATTTCCATAGCGTTGAAGAATTTCAGAGCTCCAGATCTTTTTACTAGCGCAGCACTGGTGGATGATCCTTGCTGACGATCAGATATCTTCCTACCTTATCATGCCAGGTGGTTTCAAAATCGCCAACAACGTCGATTCTTCAACAACGCGTCGACGTGATCATGATCATACGGAGGCATCGATGATACATTTATAGGCCGTTGCCTGTTCTCCTTTTGTTCAATTCTACAATGGTGTTCTCCATTGGTCTCGCAGGAACGTTTCGACTTCTGTCATGCGCCTTTCTTCTTCTCGATGTCCGGGCGTATACACCCCTATCCGATGCGACTCTCACTAGCCTTCCTGCTGGTGGCCCAGATTTCGATATAAAATCGGGTGCTCTGCTGGCTCCAATATTGATCCCCAGAGTGCCAGGAACACCGGGCTCTACCAAGGTTCTGCAGCACTTTGTTGATTTCTTCAGCCGCGAGCTACCGAACTGGAACATAGAGTACCAGAACTCTACTTCCAAAACACCTGCGACAGGCGATAGAGAAGTGCCATTCGTAAACCTAATTGTGACACGAGATCCTCCATGGACACAACCTGGGGATGTTGGGAGGATTGCCCTGGTCGCACATTATGACAGCAAGTTGAGCCCGGCGGGGTTCATCGGGGCCGTTGATAGTGCTGCGCCATGTGCCATGATGATGCACGCAGCGAGGAGTGTCGACGAAGCGTTGACCAAGAAATGGGCTGCAATGGAAGCTGCGGGATTAGGTAACCGGGAGCTCGAGGAGGAGAAAGGTGTCCAGCTGCTTTTCCTGGACGGAGAAGAGGCTTTCATAGATTGGACCGACACCGATTCTCTATATGGTGCAAGGTAGGAGCTCATAATACCATGTTCTGCGTTTGCTAACCATTCATAGATCATTGGCCGAGACATGGGAGGATTCTTTCAATCCAGCACTCTCCAACTATCGCACCGCTCTTAGCTCCATAACCCTCTTCCTCCTCCTCGATCTCCTCGGGGCTGCAAAGCCGAACGTCCCCTCATACTTCAAAACTACACACTGGGCCTACCAGAATCTCGCAAAAATTGAATCGCGAATGAGATCCCTCAAGGCTTTAACATCAGCCACCGATTACCCCTTTCTACCTGACAGCAACAAAGCTGCCGACTCTTTCAACTCTCAGTGGGCTGTACAAGATGATCATATTCCGTTCATGGCACGCGGAGTTGAAGTGTTGCACATAATACCAGCGCCTTTCCCACGGGTTTGGCATAAGCTAACTGATGACGGAGAACATTTGGATATACCAACAGTAGAGGATTGGGCAAAGATGGTTACAGCGTTTGTTGGAGAGTGGATGGACTTAGAAGGTTACTTCCCTACTACCGCGAATATTGAAGGTAAAGTCGGCGAGAAGAGAGACGCTACTATAAGTAAAAAGTCTGAGCTGTGAGTTAACTCGCTCTCTTCGTTTTGGGTTCCAGCTTATTCTGTATAGTAGCAGCGAAGATGCATAGGAATTTGTATATCAAGTTTATTGGACATTGACTATTCCTACGAGTCGTTAGAGACTTCTGTACATTATTCTACAGTTTACAGCACTCTCTGTCTTCATGTCCCAGCAAAGCAGCACCAATATCTTCCGTCCTGCTACTGGTACTATTCTATTTTGCCAAGAACCCCCGCCTCCGGATTTCCCCAGGTCCTCCGTTTCCAACCCACCTCTCTTAAAATCTGGGCGAGTCTAATGTAGTTCATTATGCCTCGTATTACCAAGTTCCAGTCTTTGTTTGCGCCAATTTTGATAATACAGCATGGCAAGGGAGCTGGAAATATCTCCTTCCTTACCCTCCGTACTTTATGCTAAGTAGCATACAAGTAGTCCCTCAATTCTTCAGCCTCGATCATAAAATTTGTTTAAAATTAGGTTTTGAACAAGCCGTAGCAGCATTTCCAATTCTTTGGGCCCAGGTCTTAGTAAAATTAAAAATGCTTAATGTGAGCTTGATGCTAGCTAGACTTCAGGCATTTTCCTGCCTGTATTGTCAATGAACGCAGGTACAGAGACAAACATTTTCTCAATTTCATCCTTAGTCCTGGTGATTTTCGCAAGGTTTAACCCCCAGCCTTGGTGCCAATTATCAAGATGCAACGTTACGGATACCTCGGATATCACAAGTGTCTACCGGTAAACCAAACTTACTGGCCGAGAGTGGGAGCTGTTGGTATATCCACCGATCTGCTACAAGATGTTGACTACACCCAGCATACCGGTTCAGCACTCAATTGGATGAACCACTCTTTTTCAGGAGCCGTTCCAGCACCATGGTTTTTTACTTTATTAGTATCTTCATTGTACTTGTGACTTTGATCTCCAAGACCTCTTCAGCGGTTCAATTCAATTTGACGCAATATGTCAATCCATTTATAGGGACCGAAGGTCAGGGTCAAGAGTATCCGACTGTAATTGGAGGTGGTAATGTGTTTCCTGGAGCAGCGATGCCATTTGGAGTTGTGAAGTTTGGTATTGATACTACACAATTTGATACCAATGCTGATGCTAATGCCGGGTATACACCTGATGGTTATGGTAAATATAACATGTTTCTCTATGAAGCAAATAGACTTTAAACTGATTTTCTCTATGGTGACTGGATTTTCCATGCTCCATGAAAGTGGGACTGGAGTAAGTACTGACTCTCACTTCCAATATCTACATGAACTCCCCCCCCCCCCAACGAATCGGCGAACTAAATTAATACAAACTAGGGAGCTCCAACGTACGGTTTCATGGCACAAATGCCACTTACAACCCTGGAAAATGTAAACGTCCTCGATAATATAACCTATATGCAAGAACGGACAGAAGCCGATATCGCTCGGATCGGTTATTATAAGAGTTCTTTAGCAAGTGGTGTAGATGTTGAATTATCTGCTACTGCTCATGCTGGTCTTATTCAATATTCGTTTTTGGATAATAGCGAAAGACATGTTTTAGTTGATGTGTCGCATTTCTTACCTTCGGCTTCTGAGGCTCAGCATTCGCAGTTTTATGGTAATGGGTTTCTGGAGAGGAGTGCTGAGGGGGATAAGTATGCGGGGTTTGGGGTTTATAGGGGAGGTTTTGGTAGTAGTAAGTTTTTTTTCTTCTTCTCTTTTCATGCTGGTGGTGGGGGAGTATTGGGGCAGAGGAGGTCAGCGGCAATTTGTGGAGAGAGATTTTGGGTTGGCGTCGTGTTATGGCTGATTAACGTTGAAATAGGGCCGGATTCCGCTATTTACTTTTGTGCTGAGTTTGATGTTGTGCCAGAGCAGGTGCAACTTTTCTCAGGAAAGGTTTGTGCATGTATCTCTTTTACTGAGGAAATCGAAGGAACACTGAGTGATGGCTACAACTTGATTCTCTCGTGCTGTTCGTCTGTCTACTGCTGGTGATGTGTTGATACGATCTTCAGTGTATTTGCTGATTCTTCTCTCAGTATACTGATCCATACTGGCCGAATAACACAGGAGCAAACATTCCAATATTTACCAACGAATCATCAATAAGCGGTGGCCAGTCCTTCTATACCTACGCCAAGCGAATTGGCGGTCTCTTTTCCTTTCCTTCAAACATAACTACTTTAAAATCTCGAATCGGCGTGTCTTTCATCTCTTCAAATAAAGCTTGTCAGTTCATTAATGATGAGATCCCAGGATGGGATCTGGAGCCACTTGTGACTGCTGCAGAGGAATCGTGGACTAGTGAGGTGTTGTCTAAAGTGACTACGACAGGCTTGAGCAATAATACGCTACTAGAAATGCTATACTCGGGGTTATACAAGGTTAGTAACTTGCTTGCTCAAAGGATACAACAGATTAAATTAATGTTCTGTTAATAGATGCATCTAATGCCCTCAAATCGAACAGGCGAGAACCCAAACTGGGAAACCCTAGAGCCATCCTACGATGACTTCTATACCCTCTGGGATACATTTCGCTGTCTAAACAGCTACTATCTCCTAACCAACCCCTATAGAGCAGCCGACATGATAAAATCACTAATTGACATCTGGCGAAACGAACGATTCATGCCCGATGCACGAACAGGGAATTACAACGGAAGAAGTCAAGGAGGTTCAAATGCAGATAATGTTCTCGCTGATGCATACGTCAAGGGATTGTCCGGATCTGAATATGGGATTAATTGGGAGGATGCGTATCAGGCTATGAAAACTAATGCTGAAGTTGTACCGTATAATACCTTTGATGCCGGGGATCCTACTGGTAGTGTTAAGGAGGGAAGGGGTGCCTTACCAGATTGGCTGAACCTTGGATTTATTAGTCTTTATGATGAGGTTGCTGGGACGGGGTTTGGGAGGTCCATTTCGAGGACGGTGGAATATGGTCTTAATGATTTTTCGCTGAGTCAGTTGGCTAAGGATTTGCATCCTGAGGATTATGCTGTTTATCTTAATCGTTCTGCGTAAGTTATTCACTCACTCTCTTACCTATTTTTTGGGGATATATAAACAGATCCTAGAGATAAGTTGCTTCTTACTAACGAAATTGCAGATCCTGGCAAAGAATCTGGCAACATAATCTCACTAGTCTAAACTTCACCGGTTTTCTCGCTCCTATGTACGCAAATGGTACTCGCTGGGCCGGCTATGATCCCCTCTACTGTGGAGTCTGGTGTTCTTGGAGCGATATAACGTACGAAGGGTTACCGTGGGAATACAGCTGGACAATCCCCTACGATATGACAACTTTAATAAGCTACATGGGAGGACCTAATACAACGGAATCCCGTCTAGACGCTATGTTTATCCCGGGTCTTCAATCTTCAAGTGTAGGCTCCGGAAACGGAATTGGGAGTGCTATCTTTAATCCTGGTAATGAACCTAGTTTTGGAACTCCTTTCTTGTATAATTATCTTGGGAGAAAGCAATGGAAGAGTGTTTTGAGAAGTCGTGAGATTGTAGATAGTTATTATAGTAATAGGAGGGATGGTATACCTGGGAATAGTGATGCTGGTGCGTTAGAGAGTTGGATGGTTTGGAATCTTTTGGGGTTTTATCCTGTTGTTACTCAGCCGGTTTATCTTTTGCTTTCTCCTTGGTTCGAGGATTTGAGTATTAGTGTTGGAGGGAATAAGACTCTGAGGATTGTGGCTGAGGGTTTGGGAGACGGCCCGTTTGTACAGAGTGTTAGGGTTAATGGGGTTGAATGGGATAGGAGTTGGGTTAGTCATGAGGATTTGGTTGGTCCTGAGGAGGGAGGGTTGATTGAGTTTGTGCTCGGGAGCGAACATGTTGAATGGGATACTGGAGAGTTGCCTCCTAGTCCTGGGCATATTGATTTGGGGATCAGGAACTAAGAACTATTCACTAATGACATGAATGAAACCCATTTCGATATCATTGACTCTATCAAAGTATTACTCCAAATAAAAAGGTTCTGGAAAATTTACCCAGCTCTAAACTTGGCACCCCAAACATCAATACTCCTAACCCCCTCAACACCCCATTAAAGGATCGCCAACCTCACCTCCAAGGCATCAAGCATACTTTCAAGATAAACTCCCTCCTTCTCAGAAACGCTACCACCCCTCAACCCAGCCAACTTCGTCTCCCTAGCTCTCAAACAATAATCAACCTCCCAAAAAGCATCTTTGGCATCAGCATTACTCTTAACAACCATCCAACCCAACAAGGTAAAAGCAGCGGTTGATATAGCAATCCCAGATATCTGATTCGGAAGATCGATGACCACTCGGAGATACAGACATAATGAGTTTCAGATTTTAAGACGAGTAAGATTAAGTTGAGGATTGATGAATATGTCCCGCATATGTCCCGCGATGATTGAGATCGTGCACAAGGCGCCATTATGAAAATGGACCAGTTTAGAACCCCGAAGCATAGTATCATTATAGCTTTTACAGCTGCAAGTTGTAGCGGCATATATAAGCCATATCAAGAATAGAGACAAAAGGAGGAAGAGAGATCTTGAACTTGTAGATCCTGCTTAATGGGCGAGAATTCTAAGCTAAAAAGAAGATAAAGAATTGATAGAGCCTCGATTGCTTAAAATTGTGCTAGTTTCCTATACATTTCTAATCTTGATTGCAGGGCTCTATTCATTTTCAAGGTGTCATAGCGATGAATCGCTAGCAGTAACATAGCCCGAAGACTGAAATTAGCATCATTGCCTGCATTATGGAAAAAGCCGCCTGAAATACCAGTCTCTTTAACGACATTACTGAGACTACATTTGAAATTTTTGCCAAAAACCTCATATCCTAAAAACTCTGTATCGAAAATTTCAATAATAGAAGGTGCTAAGTTTAGGTCAAGTCCGAGACCTTTCATAGCTTTAATCTCAAAACCAAAGCCGTGACCAACAAGGATAAGATCTCGAATTTGTTTAGGAGACTTATCCTCGAGGTAAAGTAAGCGCTTGAGAATAAGAACAAGCTCGTCTTGTAAGATATTGATAGTTTTCCCAAAAAGAAACTCTTTAGTACCTGTCACAGTCCGGTAGTGCTGTGTGGATATAACGTCCTCCAAATAAATATTTTCATGACATAAGTCCCGGGTGTCCAACATCGAGATTCCAACCTCTCTTAAGCGAATACGTCCAGTCTTTGGAGAGTAGTGGCTATACTCGAAATCGATTGCAATGAAAATAACATCAAGAAGCTCAGACTCCTGGCTACTAAAATCTCGGGAAGTTGGAATAATAGGTTCGGATATAGCCCCTTCAATACTGTTGGTGAATAGAATGTCTGAGAAATTCGACAACACCGCTCTGGAACCAGCTCCCTTATCCAAGCTTTCAGGTCCAAAGCTGTCTTCTTGTGCTTGTTCTCTAGGGAGTGAGCAAGGGTCAAGAGGCAGCCCAAGGGCTTGCTGTAGAATCTGGAGACCACAAGTGTTGATAGGGCGTAGAGGTTCTGAACGCAGAGAACTGGCAATGGCATTCTTTCTTTCCTTCATCCGTAGCTTACGCTGTACATTCTTTTCATGGCTAGTGTTCATTATGGGTAGGCGTTGGTATCTTGATGTTCGTTGTGTAAGATAGCTGGTATCCTCGAAGCTTTAAAGTTTCTCGATTTCCGTTTAGTCGTTCGGCGCCCAATCTTTTCCAGCTAGTTAGTCACCTCACTCCTGTCGATAGAGAAGTTAAGATTGTCTTTGTAGTGCTCGAAGAATGGTGCTCTAGGGAAATTGTTCTTTGGCTGGTTTCGCAATGTGTTGCCTACTCAAGTATCTTCTCCTAAGGCGTCTTGTTCAGTAGATGAAATAACGTGTTCGTGATAGTGATTGAGTTTGCTCCGCTAGTTGATGAGCTACTGGCGCAGTGCATTTTAAGTCCCTATGCATTGTCACTCCATACCTAAGTGGGAATAGACAAAACTACAAAATACATCCCATAAAAAAACCCTAACTCATCACTCCAAAACGAAAGTCTGTTTAGAAAGCAACCCTTTATCCAAGCCACTAATAACCTCACCATCCATAATCCCATGAACATAACTATAAAAGCCATCAGTTAACAAGCCCCACCTAACGTTAAACCTGTATAATTCCACAAAAGATATCTCTGCAAGAAAAAAAAAGCAGTTACGAACTCACCATTCCCCAATAAGTCTATACCTCTCATCAAACTTCCTCAAAACCAAAGGAGTATCACACCCAAACAAGATAACAATCAAATCCCCTTCTCTAGAAGTCTCAGGAACAAGACAGATATATCCTTCTCTACTCAGCATAATCGATCTTGAACGTAAAGTCTTAGCAGGTAAACGCATCCTATCAGCATTTAAATTCCAAGACTTTGACTTTTCGGGATTCGAAAATTGAGAAGATTGATTTGGTTGATTTGGTTCTTGGTCGTATACCTGTGGAATATAATGACCAAAATGTTTATCAGGTGGTAATCTCTGGTATCCCCAATCATGATCAACCATCCGATCAGCCGTAAAAGTCTTAGCCAAAGCCAACCGAACACCATCATCGTCTCCATACTTCCTCTCCCCACTCTTCTCAAACAACGATAAATAATACTGCAAAAACCGATCAGAGTATTCATTCCCAGGCCAGGAATACATCCCACCTCCTTCATGCTGAAAAGAAGTTATGAAAGGAACGACATATCCAATCTCATCTTTCCTCACACCAGAAACAGACATAAGAGATAAATCATCAGAGAAACATACATCCATACCAGCACTCCTAGAAGCATCAAAAGAATCTATCAGATCATGCTCTCTCCCCTTAAAAGGAATAACCATATCCTCCCACGGGACCGTCAAATCCGTAACCCAAGATCTTCTCTCAAAAGAAGTCCCCAAACACAGAGAATCCAATCTCTGTTCTGTCTCGAAAACAAGTTTCGACACAGACGCGAAAACTTCAAGGATGGGTTTTTTGTAATCGGGATTCAGGGCTTGGGTTTGTTGTGAGATACCTAATACGGCGTATACTTTATCGTGCGGGAGAGTTGCTTTTAGGGAACGGACTTTGCTTAGGAGTCGGAAGAGGGGTAGGGATCCTTGGGTTTGATATTTGAGTCGTATATCATCGATTAGGATTGCGAATCGACACGGGATGGTAGTTGTAGTTGTGATAGTCCTCTGTTCTTCAGATCCCCCCTCCCTCCGAGATCCATAATCAGAATCTCCTGGATCGGATGGATTTAGAGGAAGCCTCCTCGCCCTCCGAACAAATCTCAGAAGTCTATCCCAATCCATTTCCTTCTCTCCACATTTCACTCTCACAACCTTCGCAACGGCTACTTCCTGAACAACCCAAACTCTTCTCCACCATTCTCGGTTCAAAATCGAGTTTACAAGGTTTTCATAGCTCTTTAACAAGCCGTCGTTTCTGTTCCCGGACAACGTCGAGTTGGAAATTGGATTTGTATTTGTACTCGTTGTAGTCGTTGCTGAATTAACGAAATCGATCGCTAAATCACTTGATGCATCGCTCTCTCCTATCCATACAATAACCCTATCTGCCCGCCCATAAATCTCCACCATCCGTTTAACCTGTAGATTCCTCTCGGTAATGTCGTTTTGATTTATACATATCGCATCTATCCATATCATTCGATCATGATCTTCTTCTTCTTTAGTATCTTCGTTGACATCGTAGGCGTTGTTTATAGGATACAGATAACGAAGATGAGAAAGTGCGGCGTGGAGGTTTTGGGTCACGGGGAATGCTTGTGAGTTGAGAGTTATTGTTGGGTTTGTTATTATTGGGGCTATGGAGGTGGAGGTTGAGTTGGAATTTAGTGTGCTTGGACCCCATGTGTAGGACAGTGCTTCGTAGTGTGGGAGTGAGGAGATGGGTGCTTGGTGTATTGTACAGTGGATTGATTCGTCAGGGCTCTGGGCTGCATGGATACGTACTAGTCGTATATCACCAGTTTTGGTGTTGAGTGGTTTGTACTTGTACATGTGGTTGTTCATGTTGTGATAGTTGGACATAGAGTTGAAGTTACAATGTTAGAGATAGCTTTTAGGCTGCTAGATTGATTTGTCAGTCACGTGTGATATTACATTGTGTTGATTCGAGGCACAGAGAGATTGTGAGAACTATTCTCTTTTTCCCTCTGTAGATATTCCTCTGTAGATATTAGATTTACTGCAGAATTTAAAAAGGGAATTTTATAAGAAGGTAGGCAATAGTAATAGTGAGTATCTTGAACTGCATAGAATATATTATAAGTGGTGATTAATTCTATAT
>JAJONI010001178.1:2988-14043 GCA_022190145.1 Pezicula rhizophila
AACAGGTTTGAATGACATTTTTTTTAACAGCTGTACACTTAAAATATACAGAGCCTGATTCTTATCTAACCCCAAATATTTAACAATTGTAGAATTTGGCATTCAGCGAGAAGCCTAGTTGAGACCTTTCTGTAGGTAAAGTGAGCTGTTTGTTAATTTGGCTGCTTTTTCTTGGGCTTTGGTTTGGTGGCTGAGGGGGATGAAGCCATTTTAGTGAATGCTATAAAGCATGTGTATTCCCATTTCTATGGTATCTATTCAAGCCTGCGTAATGAGGTCTCGTTCTAATACTTTCGTAGCTTCGTGGTCGTAATTATAGGATACTGCATTCATTGCTAAAGGCCATACTGTACTACTACTATGCTAGGTTTCAGGAGTTAAATGATTTAAGACGAAAGTAATTGCTGTCGTACGCAGAAGTGCTTAAACCTTAGTCAAGTATGTAACCTAAAAGGTGAAATTTTGAAACTAAGTTGGTTATCTAAGAAGGTGCCTAGCTAGCGTAAAGCCTCAGATTCTAAAACCATCAGAGTTACTCAAATCGAATGAGTTACTCGTCAGCACAGATTCAACAAAACAGTCCAAAGAAATAAAAAACGAAGCTGTCAATGTATATAGTTCCATTTTAAACCCAAGTCACACTTGGAAGTAGTTTAGTGTGTGTGTAACCCCCTTCACCGAGCAAATAAATACAAAGAACATTAATCGTGGCCACGAATTGAATTTTAGAACTTCTCTCTCAAAAATGGTTTATATACAAGAATAAATAATATGCCGACCCGGGCACACCGCAAGCAAGTGCTGCTTTCTTTTGTTTTGATTTTCGCCTTCACACCGAACACCTAATCCATCATTTGCACTCATATTTCTTTATGAACTTGTAATATCGCTTGCAGAGTAGATGCAGTAAGTCCCATCAGCGCCGGAAGCATACTCGGTTGGCTCTTCGTCGTTGTCATCGGTACCAGTGTATTCAACGCAGATATCGTCAACACTGCTAGCAACGATATTGGTAAGGGTTGCAGTGTCCCCATAGTTGTAATTGATACCTTGAATACACATCAGCACTTATCTTAAAAAATAGAACCCAAAAATATCGCTGAAAAAGCGAGGAGAGCGAGCGAGCCAACTTACCAGCAATCTCAGAACCATCAACGGCATAAATCCTATCCATGATAACATGCCTCTCATACATAGAATCACAGTTACCACAAGAACGATAAAGCTTCCCAAAAGTATCAACGGTAAAACCAGAGATAGAAATCGTTCCCGCACCGTTATGCTGAACGACCTTATCGTCAGCACCGAAAGCCCCTCCTCCAATAATGTACGTTGTCTCGCCAGCATCTTGGTTCTTAACGGTGAAAGCATCCTCACAGACTGCAGACCACCAAACATTAGTCAAGGTACAAGCACCTTGGCAATGAACCCCTTCGATTTGGTTCGGTCCGATAATGACATTGGAAAGGGATCCTCCATCCTCGATCTGGAAGACCGCGTCACTGTCACCACCTTCGTCTTGACCGGTACAGCTTACACCGCGATCGTACATGACCATTCCTCCATCGAAAGAATCGCCCGCAGCGATGGTTTGAACGGCGGAGAGAACAGATGTTCCTGAAGAAGCTGGGAGAGAGGAAGAGACTGCACCGGATCCAGAACTGCCGGAACTTGAGCCACTGCTGGAGGATGAGGTGGCTGTTGATGCGGCACTGGAAGTGCTAGATGACTTGGAACTGCCGGAAGTCTTGGTTGCAGTAGCTGCACTGGTGCTGGGTGATGAGTCGTCCGAATCAGCTGTGGTTGAAGCGGCTGAATCGTCGCTATCATCGCTGCTTGCTGAAGTCTTGGCAGAGGACTTTGCTGTCGTAGTCTTGGTGGACTTGGTTGTAGTGGTTTTTGAAGACTTGGTGCTAGTGGTAGTAGCGGTAGTTGAAGAAGCGGCAGCTATTTGTTCTTCGTCATCAGAAGGCTTTGGGCTGTCTGAATTGAACATGTCGAAGAAAGAGCGGGCTATGTTGTTGTGTCTTACGGCGAGATCTGATGAGCCTTCAGCTGCTGGTGCAGCAGTGACGCCCAGAGCAAGGGCCAAAACGGCCATCTGAGCCATGGTGAACTTCATTGTGGATGAGTTTTGTTGTGTCTGAAAGTTGGAGTTGGAAAGATGTGGTGGCGAAGAAGGATTGGACTATGGCCAGCAAAGTATGATAGTAAAAGAAAGTCAATACTGCTAGCGTATAGAGTGAATATGAAGAAGAATGAAGATTCAATGGTTCGGAAAATTTTTTGGTGAAGATTGAAGAATGTATTTGTACATCTTTGGAAGTTCCCACAACCTACTGAATTCTCTCCTATGCTTAGCGAGCGTCTCCATTGAGGAGGGTTTGTTCGCATGTGTTCGTGGAAACAATCAAGTAGAAACATCCTTGGCAACCCCAAAGGTATGAAAACTAACGATTCTAAAAACAATGAACGGTGGAAACAGGATCAAATGACGGGCCATTTCATATATCTCAGATCGGCAAACAACATGGGGAGACGAACGGGTGGCGTCCAAAAGCCATCGCTAGATCAGACGATACCATACCCTATACCCCAAATTGATTACGAGAGCCAGCTATGAAACGAACATGCTTGTTCCTCTTCCACAACTTTTCCTGGTTGGTGGACTGGTGGGACCACTGCACGATAAACGACCCGTCGCAAGCAGAGAGTAGACGCAAAGAGAAAGATATTGATCTACAGATTGTAGCGGGTCAGGAATTATTATACGGAGTGAAATGCCTAGAATATTATAGAAGTGTTGATGTTAAGTATCCTATAGCAAGGGTTTAAGTAACCATATTTACTTCCAGAAGCGACGAAATCATTACAACGTTACTAGATTCAAAGGCTTAAAACTTGAGAGGGATCAAATACAGTAAGACCATACTCTGCCTTCTAAAATCATACCATCACCCACTCAAGCAACTCTCGGGAATTCGATGATGTACCGTACAAAAGTTCTGGGTTGTAGTGGAGTGACATGCGTAGATGCCAAGTGCTGCCAAGCGCCAAGTACCGTAGCTATCCACGCGCTTACGAGTATAGCTCTCAACTATATTAACTACCCCATCAATTCGTCATTCCATTCGATGGGTTCTTTTAATCGGACAATTCTTTTGCGCTGCGCCCTCTGGGGTCTCGTTACTGTAGTAAAGACCCCCTTTTCATTTGTCCGAGGGAGTTCCCCGTACAAACTCGATGTGTTGTCTATCACGTGTTATACTTGCCGTTACTTGATCAATGGAACTACCTAATACCAAGCACTGACAAGATTCCAAACCACTTCAGTCTTGAGTTTATTGGACACATAAGTGAGGCAAATAAGCAGAAAGGAGCATCGAGAAAAAAGAACTGCCGGGAAATAAGCGACGAGACTAACTTTGGAATGATTAACACAGTACCGTATTAGATTGCAGTAAACTAAGTCAAAATTAACTACCAAGAAGTTTTCTTGCATCCCTTCGACTCAAAACTCATTTCCTGTGCTTGACCACCTACAGGTAGCTCCTCGTAAATCTCCTGAACGGGCTCTACCAACGAATAATGCTTCTTGTCATGACATAACCACCCAATAGCAACCAATAAAATGCCTGCACCTCCAAATACATTGCTATAATTCATATTCTCAGCAGTAACCGGCTAACTACGTATTAATAACTACACCTGACCAACTTCATAGCGGACATGGCCTAGACTAATATGATTTGCCTGGAATAATGAGTTCCAAGACTACAGAATGATACGGTCCATTCTCGAAATTCTCCCAGATGAATCTAAGTTGAAATTATCACTATTCACGATATCCAATCTAGGCTTCTGAGAAGGATGGTTATACCCCAGTAAAACGACAGCCATTGCGCATGAAAAGAACAATCACATAGTACTGCGAAGTTCCTTAGTTACGGTTGGATCAATAACAGATTGCTCAGTCGGGACATACCGTTTCTCAGCCCTATCCAACGGAGTCTATGAAATTTGGAACTAAATGTAGCTCGGTCAAAATATGAAGCCTGGAAAGATAAAACCTATGAGCTTGGTAAGAGCTAAGACATGGCAACTTATACCAAGCCTTTTCGTAGAGTTGGTAAGCATTTCTATGCTTGGTTCGAGATTGGAATTAGAGATGATCGTGATTTGGCGGCAAAGATAACACTAGGAGATTGCTTACTTAGAGCAGAATGGTTGCACTATCCCACTCTATTATACCTATCCTGACGTCCAAAATATTGCTACAAATAGCCTGGGGATATCAGGGATCTTATCTTGCGGTGAGATTGAAGAAGGTGTGCATATACTCACGGCCGATCATGTTGGTCGTATTAGGCGAAATATACTTTGGATTGATAAGATCACATTTAGAAACTAAGAAATATTCCGAAGGATATGGTTACTGTCATGTAACTATGGGAGAATAATAGGCACCTGGAAGCATAGAAGCTCGCTTGATTTAAATTTAAGTAACAAGGTTGATTTTATTAACTTGATGCAAGTAGATTACTATTGTATTAAACTCCAAATAGTGTAACTTACATACTATATGACTAAATATCCGCGCCCAACTAAATTTCGTCTCTTCTTAACCTGGAAATTTTGATATCCAACATTGTCACTATTTTCTCGCCGCGTACTACAAAGAAGAGAGTTGCTGCGAAAGTCTCTTTTCCCCACCACCGACATAGCCTCTCACAGCCATGACCTCCAGATTCCCCTCCTTGCCAATAAGAGCATTCATAATCTCACCCAGCCGCTTCACAGCATCAGCCCTCTTGCTTTCATCTTTCATCAATCTGAAAATAAAGTGCGCAACCAAAGGCACCTCTCCACCACTAAATTCCAACGGCCGAAGGAGTTCATCCATATCGGCTATGTCCTTGCTGAACTCTTCGGAGACTTTCTTTGCCAAAAGCAGGCAACGCCGTTGGAACGAGAAGTAATTAAAATAAAGTGTGTACGACTCACGGGCTACGCGAGTGCAGAGAACATTGAGAAGTTGGATGCCGGTTAGCTTGCGGGTTGTCTGAAACTGCTGAGTGACTGCGCGGTCCGACTTTAATCGTTCTTCTGACAATGGACTGAGTAATGAGGTACTCTTATTAATTGCCGTGCTTGTTGAAGATCCGAGGGGGAGATCTTGAGGATCCCCATCTCCAAGAATACGTAGGCCAGCAATCATGTCACTCGTTTCCCGATCGGTGATTTCGTTGAGGAGCCGCTCCATATCGGGAAGAGTCGGTTGGAAGGACAAGCCCTTGCGATAAGTATTGCAGAACCTTTGGTAGTACTGTTGACAGACTATGGAAGCTGGCCTGATGCCTCTCTGTTCGGCATTCTTTGTAGTTATAACTTTATAATTCCCGGTCTTGTCTTGGGCATTCCGCTGAGCTATCATCTCACTGGCCTCTGTGGCTTGTTCGTAACTACGAGAATACTGCACTGGGTCAGTTGGCGCATGTTCATGCCTGAAAATGCGATCGTATCCGTGGATCAGAATCAGAGCTTCCATATCTATCCATTGCCGCGAACCAGAGTCCTCATGTCGTAATGCATTGTACAGATGAGCTGCACATATAGTCCCTCCGTTGCAATTTGTTACAAAAAGCCCATCATTATTCAAACTAAGCGAGAAACGAAAAATCATCATTCCACAGAATAGCGGATGTCTGCGGAGATAGAAGAAAGGCTCAATAGCAGATTCAGGAACACCATGGCTGGTATGCAGCTCGGTCCTCCTGGGCTCAAACATATCCTCGAGAACCCAACAATCGATCTCGGCAACATTGTGCCTAAGGTCACGGACCAAGAATTCAGGAAGTTCGTTCTTTTCAATAAAGTCCAACTCCTCGTTGAGGATAGACTTAACGCGTCGTCCCATGGATAGAAGCTCAGTGTGACATTCAAAAACCGCGTCTTCTAGAATGTATCGTATATCACACTGAATTTGGCTGGCAAAAACCAGCCATATGGGAATACGCCTAGTGGCTAGCATCTTGATAATGCCTAATGTGAATTGATCTTCCCCTGGAGGCTGAAAAGATTCCATGTTCACATGGAAGGCCTTCACAAGGGTACATTCAGCGACAAGTTCGTATAATATGTTTCTGTCTCTCTGCATCTTCTCCCTGCTGTGTTTTGCGTGATAATCTATGCCGTACTTGTCAGGCTCATCATAGCACGCACTCAGAGTAGGCGTCACAACCATCTTTTTGGGAGGGATATTCTTCAGCCACTCAGAAAGGTCCCAGTACCGAGGTAAACAGACGAAGTCTGCTTCCTCAAATATAGAGTCGTCCATTTCTTGTTTGTCCTGAATTTCAGCCTGCTTCGCGTCATAGTCCACATGCGCCAGGCCAATTTCAATAAATAGCATCTGGGACATAGCTTCGTAGTTTTGGTATTCGCGAGGAACAAGAGATAAAAGCTCTTGCTCACACTTTTCTAGTAACTCATAGGCAGTATTAGTGGTGATAGCCACAGCGCTCAGGCTGAGAATCCCGTCTTGATAGTCACACCATCGCTCTTGGATGTATTCCCGGATGTAGTTGAAATCCGAGAAAAAACAATATATGATGAAGTACACATCGTCGAAGTCGTCTTCTAGATCATCGCCAGCCTCCAACCAGTCATCATCAGCCTTACTTGATTCTTGCGTCTGCTTGGGCGTTGGGGTCTTCGTTTCCTTCCTTGGCTTGCCCTTTCTCTTGCCATACTTGACCTTCAATCGTGTCTTCTTGCTAGAAGGGTTCTCTTTCTCGGAGCCATTTGCCCGCACATCATCTTCGCTTTCTGAGGCGCCTCCATCAGAAGCCTGTAGTCCAGGACCATGAATCCGATCAATATTCAAATTGTCGAACTGAAGCATATCATAAAGATTGTTGATCTCAGTCTTTGTTTCAAGAGGTCTTCTTGCAGCAGTATCTAGGAATGTCAGCTGGCCGGTTCAAGACATGCTCTTGAATTCGCCCAATAGTAGAATAAACTTAGTAAGGGAGAATAGGCTTACAAGGGGCTGGCTTCGTCTTGGTGGCCCGAAAGACAGCCAGTGTATCTTCCAAGATTTTGACCATATGAGCATGCCCAGCACCTACGTCGGCCACGTTTCGTTGTTTATAACATGCAGTAGCTTCCTTGCGTTTAGAAACTACCTCCTGCAACAGTTGCACGATATTATCCGGGACTGCTAGTCCCTGCTTGATGATAGACCTGGCTAAAATCGGAATTTTATTAGGGGTAACACTGTCGTAGAAACGTGAGTTTGGGGTTCACTTTCTAATAAGGATAGCAGAATGGATTCCGGAGTACGTGTCCTTCGACATCCAGGTACGTATCCGGTTCTACTTGATAGTTAGGCTAATGGCTTACTTTTGCTGTCCGCTAGTCTGCTTGATCCAGTCGAACACTTTGGACTGGCGAGCCTTGTAGGCTTTGTATGTGTTGACGAGCAAGTCCATTGTCTTGACCGTCTCTCGCGGGGTAACAATGTAACAGTGGGGGATCGATTGAGATACGATTCTTGAGCGTTGAATTACAGATATTCCTCTCCAAAGAAAGTTGTTTAGCCCTAAAGCTAAGACAATCCTTCAAATGACTTCAGGTTGGACGAACGTAAACGAACGCTCTTAGGATTAGGTTGTGTGTGTGTACCTTCGTTTCAGAAACCTTATCGGGCAAAGTACGGTCACGTGTTAAACTCGGTGGAGGAGTGCCTGAATTTGGTGTAGGCCAAGTAATATGTAAAAGGATTGAGTTGTATACTACATATCTTAAGATTTCAGATCTAGAGACACTTGAATATGGAGGAAGAGTTTGTATTGATTTTCACGTGACTACAGACAGGGAGCTACCTTAAGCGTTAACGTTCACTTAAGAACTCACTTCAAACCAGTAAACCATAAAACTTCGATTCAAATACCTCAATTAAGATTAAGTCAACTGACTTTCCCGTAGCTAATTTGGCTTCGGCACCTAATTTAAACTAATGGTTTTAGTATATACCAGCCTATGCTATTTGGTGCCCAGTAATAACTCTTCAAAAGAACAACAGTATTGTGGCTTTGTTAGGAAATTACTCTTCATCCTAGCAAGTCCTAATCTTGATCTAAGTTCCAGCACTCCTGAGACAAAGTTTACAGCCACATCCACTACATCAGGTCTCAACAAAGCCCCTTTACATCGTAACTAAGCGATGCATCAAGTTACAGTCTCTTTCTCCGAGACTTCAGTTACACCTTCATTGCCATGAATAACTACCTCTGCATTTTTCAGAGAAAACTTCACTGGATTTGACGCGTTGAAAATCTCAGTCAACTCCTCGAGCTAGAGAACAATATCAGCACTGTATCAAGAAGAACACCTTTCAGAAATGCTTACCGTCCTGTTCTTCGTTTCGACGAAGAAGAAATACATGAATATAACCTCAAATAGATCCCAGAAGATAAACAAATAGTAGTAATTGTACCCAGCTCCGGTGAAAGCAATGCCTGTCACAAAGGTATTATAGAAGGAGGCAATGTTTCCAAAGAGCGTGTACAGTGCCATGCCTTTGGACCGGGACTCGAATCGTAGGACTTCGACAGCATAAAGACCTAAATATAGTTAGAATTCTCAATTCTTCTCCAAAAACTAAATATAACATGCTTACCTTGCATCGGAGTCCAACCGACCGCAAAAACGAAGCTGAAAATGAATATTATAGCTATCTCGGCTTTAGCCTGGGCACTATTTTTGGCTGTTACGGTCCCATCAGGCAATGTAGTAATGTTTGTGGCGTTTAGAGCAAGTATTATCGCAAACAGAATGACAATGATGCTAGTAGAAACCAGTAATTGAGGTCGACGCCCCCAACGATCAGTATATGCAGCTCCGATTAGAGCCCCAGCAAAACTGAGAACACTTTGCATTCCTTGGAGTAATAGTTGAGTATGGTTGTTTTCAATGCCTGCCCCGGAAAGCATCTGTGGGTAATAGTAAGACACTGGACCATTACCTGTCCATTGCCCAAAGATAGCGATAACCACAGTCAACATTGTCCGGTACCGAACTTCACGATTATTAAAAAGCTCTCTGAAATCCCACCTTGAGTCAAAATCAGCTCAGCTGCAAGGAGATACTGAGATATAAGATTCGACTCACCAACGTTTGTCAGCACCGGTCATGCTAATTTCTTCGAGCATTTCCCTAAACTCAAGTTGAACGATAGGGCTTTCTCTGTCGCCTTCTCCATGATACTTTGCCATCACTTGAAGAGCGTCTTCGTGTCTATCGTTGGCCATGAGCCATCTAGGACTCTGTATCTCTGTTAAATGATGTATATCATGAATTTACGGTCGCATACCTCTGGAAGGAAAAGCACGGAAATAAGTACGATACCAGAAAACGTCATTTGGAGCCATAGTCTGTGGGTTTTATGAGCAAGGGCAAATCCACAAGGCTTGAGATTCATATTGAACTTACGGTATTCTCCAGGAATTCGTGCCGGTAATATACTAAAAGATACCGGTCAGAAAGAACAACGTTTACATTCACATAATCATGCTTACAGAAGTCCCATAAGGAACTATTACAATCAGCCGTCAGCACAAAAAGTCTATATATTAGTGGTATGACTTACTAAAGGTTCCCGGAATAGCTCCAACAAAGTAAAAAGTTGTATAAACACCAGTCATACTTCCTCTAAAACTCGGATGTGCCATTTCACTAACATACGGTAATGCTGCCGAAGGGCCCAAAGCAGCACCAACACCTAACAAAAACCTCCCGATCATGAATGCCGCGAGATTCTGAGCACTAGCTTGGACACAAGCTCCAATAATAATGACACCAGCACCGAAAAACATGCCCCATCTTCGGCCTTTCCAGTCAGAGCATGGGCCTGCGATACAAGCTCCTACAAGATTTCCAATGGTGAAAATGGCGTAGACTATTCCTGTGGAGGGAGTACCACCTGTGAGAGAGAAGTGGAAGTAGGAACGGTATTGCACGTAGGAGTTTATAGAGCCCATTACTGATCCATCGTACCCGTTAACGGCTGCATTGAGAGTGGCAAGAAAGAGGCAGATATAAAGCTGCAAAGGTTAAAAACCATCATTATTAAGAATATTTGAACTGACCTGGAACATGCGACGGGTCCAGAGAGACGGCCTGGCTTTTGCTGTCGCGTCTGCAAGAGCTACATTGGCCACAATCTTGACTTCAGTAGTCTTATCAAGTGTGTTAGGGGTCATTGGAATATCTGTCTGAGCAGATCTCTCTTCTTTCACCTGATCTGCCATTTCAACAAGGAAAATTATCAATCTTGCAGTGGTTTTTTACTTGTCAGACTCCAAAACATAAAGTATTCATGGAGAAGTGAGGTTGTCCAAAGATCATATCGACCATCCAATCCCTTTCTAAAACCCCCATCTCTGATATTAGTACGATGTTCCATACAAGATAAGAGCAAGATTATAGGTCTCGAATCATGTTCATCGCCAACCCCGCATACATACATACAGAAACAAGTCGGAACTAAGCGACCCCTTGTAAGGTCTATTCTTATGTAACGTTGCTTACTGATGATCATCGCCTGCTCATTTTCCTAGGCACGTGCACGCCCCAACAGTATTCATGTCCACTAGTTTTTTCTGTATATTATAGTATATAAGTAGTTCTATAAGTTACAACGATAAGAATTTAAATACCATCTAGGGATCCTGACAAGTGTCGTAGATAATCACCATGATTGTTTCTAAAGGAAGCAAATATTCTGGCGCTATATTGTCTTTCTCCAAGGTAGCTAGAGTTTGGAAGCTCGTTGCGCGAGTTTTTTTTTTACTAGGAACAGACACTTAATTTGACTTGCTGCAGTTCGCTTATTATTCTTGCTTGTTTTCAACATCGTTCTAATTGTTTAAATTATAGAGAGCACCTTTTATCCTTGATTATGCAAGCTAAGCTAATTTACAATCTAATTAGAGGAAAGTTTCTTAATAGATTTTGTTAACAAAGTTAGCTCTAATTAGGTTATTCGAATTT
>JAJONI010001179.1:3665-14039 GCA_022190145.1 Pezicula rhizophila
TTGTACTACAACAAATTTTTCTGAATTCTTTTATAAGAGTTAATAGACTAAAACCTGTTAGCTTGGAACTGTTGACTTAGCTACGGTGCCGGGCATAGCTCTTGTTGACAAGTCTGTTAACTATGTGTGCTTGGGTGAAAATTAGTACTAAAATGATCTTATTCAGTCTACATTCTTCACGCCGTATGAGTCGACTCTCAAGCTAGGAAATTAGCTTCCTGAGAATATATAAATAAGGGGCTTCCCTCGCCCACTTTTCCCTTTTTTTCTCTTCCTTACATATCACAAAACTCACACACTGAAGCCAAAATTTTCAAACATTACGATACTATTATCACTTCAACATTACAACACTCAATACTCAACACTCAATACTCAACATAACACCATGGCTTCCGTCAACCAAGACTTTGACTTAATTATGCCCCGCCGCAGACAGCGTCAAGCTGCTCCTGCTCCGGTGGCAGAGCCGCTGACATCATCGCCAGCTTCCGAACTTCTCATGTACCGAAAGCGCCCATCTCCTCTGGAGTGGGATAGCTCTATGGAAGAAGAGGAACGACAAGCAAAGAGACTTGAGTCTTCGGACCAACGTCTATCACGAGATGTCACGGACCTACTCTTCGTTCGTCGAAGAAAGCGTGAGGCCTCTTCGGGAGACAGCAATGTTGAACGACCACACCAGAGACTCATGATGAGGCACGTACCTCAAAACTACCGTGAGGTAGTTAACTATGGGGACTTGGGTAACGGAGACAAGGTCAACATCACCGGCTGCTATGTCCAACAGTACATTCAGTCAACCTTTGATAATCCGCTCTACCCTAACCCTCTCAAACAAACACTTCCACCCAAACTCAAAACACCTGCAACCCAGACTGTCAAACGCAAGTCAATGACCATGGTGGACGGAGTCATGGTTTGTAAGTTCTGATCAGTACTGGTGAGCATCAATAAGGTGTGATGAGGGAAGACAAAAAAAAAACAAAAAAAAACAAAAAAACAAAAAACAATCACCAAAAAAGTCGAAAACATAAAACAATCACCAAAAAACATCCACGACATTATTTATGACATCATATTACGCCATTTATGTTTTCGCATGGACACCCAAAGAGCATCACCACTTGTATCCTAGCTTCCTTCAATGGCCCGATACTCGTGGACTCTTTGTCAACTACTTAGCATTCGTCAGACTTTCGGGAGTCGCTATTGTAGTCTGGTAGTCTCCGTCCACCAAACCCGTTACGGCAGGTTAGACCACCTATAAAAGTCAAGTTAAACCTCTCTCCAAAAGGTTAGGTTAGACCACCCTCCAACAAGTCTAGTTAAACCTCTCTCCAAAAGGTTAGGTTAGACCACCCTCCAACAAGTCTAGTTAAACCTCTCTTCAAAAGGTTAGGTTCGGCGGCTCCCTCCAAAAGTTGCCATGGTTATACCTTCCATTTAAAAGGTGCTGGTAACGCTCCCCCCAAAAGCGTCGCTACTCTCCTGGAGTCGACTTCTTATTCGGAGTCAGAAGCTTTATCAAAAAGGCTTCTGGAGTTGTCGATCTCATATCCCCAGAATAACCCAAATGAAATAAACCGAGCCCGCGCCACTACCCACTACATCATACCCCGGCTGCGACTAGTGCTCAAGGTTCCGCGACACCTCAAAAGTCTGCGTGGGTGGGTTGGCCTCTCTCATATTAACGGATGCGTGGAGCTTCGATGAGTTGGGCCTTCCTATCCTCCCCAAAAAACACCCTCTTGGCCCAGCCGGCCACCAAAATAACCTGGACCCCAAAAAAAACCCATACGGCTCCCTTCAACAGCAAGACCTGGTAGGAGTAACCACGACGTCCCCCAATCCCACTATGTGCAGGTGCCACTTCAGACCACCTTCTTCCAAGAGTAAACCACGTCCCTCTTCAACAACTTGCTGGTAAGGGTAACCAAACGCCGTTCCCACGTGCGATTGCACAACTGTGTTGGAAGTATTCACAGACCCAAAAACATACACCTATACTGTCACGTCCGACTTTATACTCTTTATGTCATCCTAGCAACGTCCCGCTAAACATAAAACCCCCGTGTTTAATTGTCCTCGAAGACTTTATTCACACTTGTAACTAAGCAACGTCCCGCTTCTTACAAATCTGCGCTCACGGTGAACTTGGACCACCCGCAACCATACATGTAGCTCCCTGTCTTCTTTCTCCGCAAAGACATATAAACAAAGCTTGGTATACCCAAAAAAAATGTGCTGGAAGTAACACTTGAAAATTACACCCAACCTCCTCGAGATCCGTCTCGGAGCTTGTACACTATGATGGAAGCAAACATAGTCATACAAATTGCACCACCCCAAACCTTTTTGGCCCGGCCCCCAACGAGGATTGTTCTCAATTTGCACTCGACGATAACATCAAGAGCCCCAGGCAGTTGAACCCCCGTACTTAAGCAACGTCCCGCTTTTTTTACAAACTTGCGCTCACAGTACATTGTTAATAGCAAGTACTCGCAACAGAGTGGCCAAATCGCTCTGACCCCGTGCCGTAGCTCAAACTCAGCACACAACCAGAAAAACCCGCTCCACCGGGGAAGTACTCGTAGCTCCTCTATACCACCCTTTTTAAATAGCTCGTACGTTTTCGCCATGCCGTAGCTCAAACTCAGCATACCCAAAAAAAACCCCAAAATCTCCGAACGCTTGAGCACCCCTCCCACATCAAAAGCTCGCGACCCCAAAACAAACCCCCTTGCGCTCACAGCTGAATTCAACAGCTCGCAAACAAAAAAAAAACTAAACCCTCAACTTGCACTCGACGATTACATCAAGAGCTCCAGGCAGTTGAACACTTGTACTTGAGCCTAGCTCTCGCACATCTGTTCTGGGGAGCCCACAGGGAAGAAAGCGACATCAACAACTACTTCACAACAACAACAATAACAAATTGCAACTAAAACTCCTTGAAGAGTTGGCAATTTTTCATGTGCCGCGGCTTGTCAGCCCTCGCCTTGAATACAAAAAACTACAACAACCAAAAAATTTCTTATGCCGCAGCACGTCCGCTCTCGCTTTGAATGAACAATACCAATACCAATACCAATACCAAAACCAGGAACCAAAACAATCGTCAATATACCATCATCCCATGGAAACCAAACACAATCAAACCTAAGAACCTATCAAACACACACACACACACACATATACATTAGACTTAAAGAACCCCCAAAGGAGGGTCAACATAAATTATATCAAACGAATCTCGCTCAAAATCAAAATCGAAAGCTCATTAAATCATAACATTCATTCTCCCCCTAAACGAAAAAGGCAGTCCGGCCCACACTGTGGGTAGTCCTTACACTATATGTGCGACTTACGGAGTACTGCAAAAGACAGCATCATCAGAGTCAGTTAGTGAGAGAGAAAGATACCTCACTTTAATCAAAGTCATCCATTAAGCCGGCAGATAAAATCATACAAAAGAATCATCAAACATCATAATACTCCTACGGGAAAGGCAGTCCGGCTCATTACGGTGGGTAGTCCTTACACTTTTATGTGCGACGCACGGAGTACTGCAGTACGTGAGCCTCGAGCCACTACATCATCAACATCATCATCAAAAGAGAAAACCACAGACACTCTATCAAATCTTGCGCAGGCTGGCAGTCCGGCCCAAAAGGTGGGTAGCCCTAACACTTTTATGTGCGGCGCACGGAGTACTGCAAAAACGGGAGGAAGGGAGGAAATTGTCTCGGCTGAGATGGGTGGGATGCACCTCCGGTGGGTGTTAATCCGAATGGAAAGAAAAGAAACCTGGAAGACTTTATGAAAACTACACAACTACACAACTATACAACCATACAACCATACAACCATACAACCATACAACCATACAACCATACAATCATACAACCATACAACTATCCAGCCATACAATCATACAACCATACAACCATACAACCATACAACCATACAATCATACAACTATACAACTATACAACTATACAACACTATCTGGAACCCGGTATTACATGGATGGAAGGAAGGATATATAGGGATTGGAATAGGATCAATAGTTCATAAAATGAATGGATCAATGTAGTCAGATACGATCAAGAGTTCATAAATTGGACGGATCACAGGAGAGAAGTAGTATAGATGGGATCAAAGAGTTCATAAAATGAATGGAATGGATCATGGGATAGATGGGATGAATAGGAATGGCTAATGGAAGAAAGGAAAGAAAGGAAAAAAAGAAAACAATAGCTTTAAAGCAATACATGTAGATAGGAAGGAAAAAATAACTCTCGCAACCATCGATTACTGTATATGCCTTTGTGACTTGTGTGGAAGTTGTGATGATAGTGAATAAAGTGAAGTGAATAACCTCAGTCATTCCTTGTGAGACTCGGATCATATCTCCCTTCTCAGTTCTCGCTTGAGTATAATTATATCTAACATTTGACATCCGTTTAACAGTCATTCATACCTTGGTGTAAAACAAATGGATACAGTGAAACATTTAAGTACGAAGCAATAACTGCGAGGAGTCTGACATCACAATGAAGAAGTGGATGACGTTCTCGATCCGTTACTAGACTCGAATGTCCTTTCTCTCGCTTGAGAATGTGCATGCCACTTATTTTTCCACTTGGAAGCTACCCTGTTCTAAAAAAAAAAAGTGTTAAGGACCTTAGGTATGCCACTTTCAAGTCCAGTACCAAATTCCTATCCCCACTCTCACTCTCAATCCCCTACATACTAAAACCAAAAAAACCACTTCGCAGCACAGCACCAACAGCACATGTAAAATGTCTCCATTCTCTCTTCCTCTTCTCCCACCCCCTCTTCGATCAAGCGCCGCGCCGCGTACGCAGGTTCTATGTTCATATGGATCAAACAACCCAACTCGGCCAGCGCAAGCAAGCAATAATTCTATACAATACAAATACAGCCCGAGCAACCAACCAACCTCTCTCCCCATTCCTTCTCGCTTCGCTCCTCATCCAGCGCCACTCCATCTCATCTTCATCTTTTATCTCAACAATCAAATCCACACTCCTTTTCTCAAATTGGGATATCGCAGGCAAAAAAATCCTCGGGGGGATCCGTACTCTCAGAGCAAAAAAAGCCCGAGGCCACAACCACGCAAAAAGCAAATACAAAAGGAAAACAGAAGCTGTAGCAGAGTATGAGAGTCATTATTCATTAGTAAAGAGCTCAGGGATAAAAAGGAAAGTATTTGGCGCTATGCCGTGAAACACGGGTGTTCTTGTTCAGCTCCATCGAGAAGCCAAATTAAAGCCGTAGGCAGGAAACAGATACAGGGTAAACAAATATGTCGCTTGCTTGAAACACACAACTGGCCTCCAACCCAGAACGCCAGATAAGGTAGAATAAATACAGACGAAGTGAAGGCAACTGATGAGTTATCACATCACCACGCAACAGCCACAGCCACCTTTCTTTGCGTCTTCTGGAGGCTCTTGCACGCGGATAGGTTCTTTAGGTTCTTTAATTCTGGGACTTGGTAGGTTTGGTATCCCTTGTGGTTTGCCGTTCCCATGGTTTTGGAGCTTTGGCATGGTACTGTAGCTTCCTTGCCCACCTGCTGTACCAGGACGGCTGATTGGACTGGTAGGGCTCGGACTCTTCGAGCCCTTCAGTGGCCACTGTGCTCCGCCTTGCTCTTCGGGGTTGGGGGATGGCGTAGTGGTTGGCGGTTGTGCTGATAATCGGCGATCGGCGTAGTCGTTATCGTTCAGAGGCCGGAATTCCGTATCATAGACATTTCCAAACTTGCCTTCCTTTTCCCATTGCTCTTGTTGTAACCGTTTGGCGACTGTGGGCAGGAGTTGCTGGTCGGGTGGAAGTCGAGGGTCGGGTTGGTACATTGATGCTAGCCAAGGTGGGTCCCCTTCTGGCTTCTTTGACATGCTGTTGCCATTCAGGTCTCCAGATCGAGTAGTTGGCTTCTGTCCAGCAGCTTTTTCACCAGATCCTATTCTGGGCTTTGGCCGTTGGGATGCGGATGCACCACGTGGGGTCGCTGATGCTTTCCGTGGTTTCTTCGTGGGCGAATTCTCGGAGACAAGTCGCTTTGCTGGTGTGGGAGGTGCTAGTGTTTCCTCTAATTGTTTTATACTCTGACTCCGACCTCTGGATTTAGGATATGATATGCCATCTTCATCGGCTTGGCCAAGGCTCTGTTTTCTTAATACAGGCTTATCCCGTTCAAGATAGTCCACAGGTATTGGCAAGGGGCTTGTTTTAGCAATGGGAATCCTCGAAACGCCCTTGACACCCCCACTCATGTCTTTATAGTATTCACTTTGCTCCTCGGCCTCCTGGATTTCCTCTGGCGTCCGCAGGTCCCATCCCGCAGCTTCTTGAGAGTCGTCCTCCTCTTCCGTGGGAGATTGCTCTATCCGCTGTCGTTTCTGAGATTGTTCGCTCTTGCCATGGCCATTGCTCTGACTTTGATCTCGACTCCGAGATCTATGACGCGCTCCGCTAGATTTACTTTGCGCTCGTGATCGAGGCAGTATGATTCCTGCAGCCTGGAGTTCCTCGCTCTCGATACGGGCAAGTTTATCTCTATGAATCCATCTCGAACGTTCTGGATCCGAATCATCATCGTAAATATCCATCGTAGTACCGTTCCCGTCTCCGTAATCCATGCCGTTCATGCCGCCCTTGGTACCGTATAGCTCTAATAAACTATCTGAGGCACTATCGGAAGTGCTGATGCTGCTGTCTTTTCTGTTCAGAGCATTCACTCGGGCTGGCGCCAAATATCCCGGCTCTATAGGTTGGTTTGACTTCGAGGAATTGTATGTATCGGCACGGGCTTGCGACAGATCTGGACGTGAAGTCTTGTTCCCCGGGTAGTTCCCGTTCGTTTTCGAGGTTAAGGGGAGCCGTTCAGTCGAAGCCCCGTACTCGTTGGTCTTTGTTGATTGTGCCGGAGTCTGCAAGGTAGCAAAGTCAGCACATTTGGATAAAAGAAACGGAGAAGTTGTGAATCGTAGACAACCGACAGTGAATGGACCAACCTCTACTTGATGTGGTACAGAGTAACTCCAAGAGTCCTGGCCTCCATGAGAACTGCTCGGTGGTGTCAGGGCACTAGTGGCTTGCGGCGCGGAGACCGCAGCCATCGCAGTTTAAATAGTCTCGTCGTGAAAGGAAAAGGGCTTCTCTTCTTTTCTAGAAGTGTTTGTGGTGGTGTGTGTCGGAGAATTCTTGCTGCAGAGGGGAGGAATATATGTCGGTCTGTTGACGTCGGGAGAAATAATGTTCGGGAGGGAGACGGCCAACCCGATTCACGAGCTGCAGTCGACGAACAAGGAGACAGCGTAGTCGAAGTGGCTAATGAGCTGCTTGGGCCATAGACTGGGCCTCGCAACAAGTAGGTGAAATGGTTAAACGGTAGAAATAGAGTGAGGTGCAGTAGTCAAAGGAACGTGCTTTTCGAGACTACAATACTGGTAAAAGCAATGATACAGTCTGTCGCCCACCAATTGGGTGAGGGGCGCGGCGAGGAGGGAGAAGATAGAGATGGTGTGACAACACAGGTGTCGATCGAAGTCCAAGAGAGAAAGGAGGGAAAGGGCACACCAAGATGACGAGAAAGAGGACAACGACAAGAAGATGGCAGACGCACAGTAGAGTGGTCGTGATACCTTCACTTTGTTCCCAATTCAGGGGAGGCTGTCGAGTGTAACTTTAACCGACCGGGGGCTAGATGAAATAGGATGCTCGTGCGGTGACTGCGGTCGGGTCTTCTTCGCCACGAATCACGAGCAGCAGGACACTCGAATACCGGGTTGTTAAATTTAAACATCAACAATAACAATGGACAATCCCATTGTCATTATTATATATATATCATATACCTATCCCACGCGTTGCCCGGGTGTATGCTTACAGCGCGGTGGCATAAAGTGTCAATCTCTTGCTGCTTCCTCCTTAAAGAGTTTACGGTCCGTTTGTACGAAAATGTACTGTCTGTTATTAGGCAAGAAGGGGGGGCCGGTTCCCAGGGTTCCTGCCGTTTGCCTCAGAGGATGTTCGCTGAAGAAGCCTGGGCTGCAGGCTCACTGAGGCGGAAAGCCTCTCTATGCACTGCATCATGGCACCTGCCACCACCACCACCACCATCACCACAACAACAGCAGCAGCAACAACACACTCTGAGGTGGCCTTCTCCCTTGCATCAGTGCTCTACAGTCAGTAGCAGACGCACCAGACGTGGGCAAAGTACAGTACAGTAGGTGGGATTTTGAGTATCCATTCGCTATTGCTTCCTTCTCTCAATACTATGGTCCCTCCAACAGTATCGCTATGGCGGACGCTCAACCACCCACGCACCGCCGAACACGTTTTGTTTGCGTTTCTGATACCCACAATGCGAGTCCAAACGGCGCATTCAAGCTGCCCAAGGGCGATGTACTGATACATGCAGGAGATTTAACCAACCAAGGCAGCTATTCAGAGCTCAGCAAGAGCATACAATGGATTGAAGATGCGGATTTTGAAGCCAAGGTTGTCATAGCTGGTCAGTTTAAACTCTCCACATCTGACAAGCGGCTGCAGCGAGTTTTCTCCCCTTCTCCGCAATGCCATAGTTGGCAACAAGATCTAAATGCCGCTATAGTCGGTGAGTGACGTAGGCATTGCTCATTCATTTGAATTGAGTTCGGGTTGAGGACCAGAAGCCCAGAAAGCTACGTGTACAAAGCTTTCTTATTTACTAGGAACTTTTGATAAACAACAGAGGTTCCTGTATGATATTCTAACCTTTCTCAGGAAACCACGACATCACTCTTGATACCGACTTCTACGCGCAATACGGCCTCTACTTCCACAACCAAAACCCTCAAAACACGGTGCAATGCCAAAAGCTGCTTTCAAATGCCTCATCAATAACCTACCTCAACCACTCATCCACGACAATCAACCTCTCGCGTCCCGACGGACCGCGCACAACCTTCAAAGTCTTCGGCTCTCCATTCTCGCCTCAAGATGGCATGTGGGCATTCGGATACGACCCTGAAGTGGCCTCTCAACTGTGGGAGAAGATCCCGTTAGATTCGGATATAGTGGTTACACACACACCTCCAAAATACCACTGCGACGAAAGAAGAGAGCGAAGAGCTGTCGGATGTGAAGCATTAAGGAATGCGCTGTGGAGAGTTCGGCCAAGATTAGCAGTCTTTGGACATGTACATGAGGGACGAGGTGTCAAGCGTGTGCTTTGGGATTTGGGTATTTCAAATATCAAGTACAAGGAGTTAGGCACGGATCTCTGGACCGACCCTGGAAATGATAACAAAAAGATGTCCCTGGTCGACCTTACTACACGTGGAGGAAAGCCACTTCTGAATGACGGCTCTCGAGGCGACTTGCTATACGAAGACAACGTAGCCGGCATGACCACTACGTCCAAAGCACCTGTCGATGTAATCACGGACCCATCTCCATACACAACATCCAAGGGATCCCGTTCAAGAGAAAACCCTAAGTCACATGCCAGTACAGACCTCACTCAGATCGCAGCACAATTGCTCGCTATCACTCCAGACACACTAACTGCCTCGGGTGCAACACACGGTCAAGGTGGAATTCCTCCATCTACTCGCTGTGACCTCGCCTCATTATCCGGTAGGCTTGGCCGTCAAGAAACTTGCATGGTCAATGCTGCCATAATGGCTTCTAGTTGGCCACACAATCGTGGAGGAAAGAAGTTCAACAAACCGATCGTCATAGACCTAGACCTGCCGATGTGGGGGATGATGGCGGGTAGCGGAGATTAAGCCTGTCCTATAATATGAAAAGGGTTTAATAGGTGAGCTGACCCCAGGAGTTTTAAGGTTTACTATTCTCCGAGTAATGCGATTACGAATAGAAAACAAGAAACAACTCTTGGAATTGAACGGAAGTCTATCCTGAAGATTAACCTTGCGCTTAAAAGTGAGTTACGCAAATCAAGTTTGTCATTTAATTGAGGTAAGTCAGGTTATCCAGGTAAATGGGTCGTTCAGGCAGCTCTCTTATCCAACCAAGTGGTGATGCGGCTAAATAACATAACTCAAGTAAGTACCTAGGTATCTTACCCAAGCCTAATCAAATTACCTGCCCACAACAAACGATAGGCTCCTTTTCAACATTCACAAAACTCATATCTTCGTAAGTTAAAATTTATCGCACTTCTACTATTCTATCTCCCCTCTCCCTCCCCCACTCTCGTCCATCATTTACAATTATATATTCATAAGCCTGCATACTTGACAGAATTCTAGATCTCTATCTCTCTGTCTCCCATCTATCTCTCATTTAATCTCTCAACCTCCGTTTTCCCCTCTTCTACAAGCT
>JAJONI010001180.1:0-14023 GCA_022190145.1 Pezicula rhizophila
AGGAGAATAAATGCTGGTAAGCAAATGGAGGAGATATAGAATTAATACTTAGACAATTTCTAGATATAACAAATTACTTGATTTCTTTTGGATTTTCTTTTGGTACGTAGACCTGTACAAATGCTGTTCATATGCCAAAATAACTTACATCTCGTTATTGCATTTCTGTCTACAATTTTAGCTGCGCTTGTCCCCTCTTCTATCTTCCCACAGGACCCAATACCATTCCACCTACCCACCCACTTACTCAACCCCTAAAATCTTAGGTAAGATCTCCGCACTATCCCCCACAAACAAGAAATCATCCTCCCTCAGTCCACTCGCTGCACCCAGGTTATCACCTTCGAAATTGACAACTGCGACCCTTGCTCCTTTTGCTCTGGCTTCGTCTATAAAGCCTGCGGCTGGGTAGACGGTTGCTGATGTTCCGATAACTAACATTAAAGAGATTGGCCCTTCGTTGAGGAAACTAGTAGGTGTTGTGTTAGGTTTGGCTTCTTGGTGGTTACTTGGGGAGGGAACCCGGGGAGATGGGGAAAACACGTACTTATCTACTTCTTTTAATGTATCTTCTGGTAATGCTTCTCCGAACCAAACTACTCCCGGTCGTAATAGACCAGTTTTACACTTTGGACAGTGGGGGAGTTGGTCAGCGGGAATGGTGGCTGTGGGGGTGTTTGGATCGAGGTAAGCTGCTGTTGCTGTGTATGTGATAACAGTCAGTTTCATTTTCGTGGTTCCATACAATATAAACATAGAGTATAAAAAAAGCCGAAAACAAATTCGTATTTTTTATTTTCGTTTAATAAGCGGCCGTAAATAAGAAGTACCTTTAACATCAGTCTTACTCGCAGCAAGTCTCTCGTCGTCTTCTAGAGACGAAATCATAAGGGCTGGGACGATAGGATCATTGTAGTTGTCTTTTTCGATGTAATCACAGGAAGGAGAGAAACACTTTATGTCGAAGAGGGTTCCATGAAGGAGTTTTAGGGAGGAGCGGGGATGAGCGGCGCGTTGGGAGAGGCCTGTTTTGGAGTTAGTCGTTTTGGTAGTTGAAGACCATTGGGCTGCTGTCTTTTTGAGCCTCCTCCAAGCCTTGCATTCGTAACGACCCGAAACCTCCCAACACAAAAAGTATGCAAAGAGACAGACTAATGGAAAAGTACATACCATCAACATTCTGAGTCAAACAAACAAACCCCTCCATCCTCCCCGCCAACTCCGCCAACGCAAAATGTCCCGGATTCGGTTGGGCCTGTAAAGCCTTATGTCGTCTATAACTGTAAAACAACCAAACAAGTCCTGGATCCTTCTATTCCCATTAGACGTAAATGTTAGCATTATTCCAGAACAGAATAGCTCAAGCTAATGTCAATAAACGAAGGAAGCCAAACAAACTAGCTAAATCTCTTGGTGAATGGTTTGTGAATGACTTTGTATATGGCTCTTTGTGAATGGTTTTGGGATGAAGAAATGATGTCAACGAACACGAAAAGCTTCAGGTGTGGCCAGAGCAGTTGCTCGATGATTCCGCCACATACCTCCCGCTCCTCGAAATGTATCTAGACCACTTGCAGCTGAGAGTCCTATTTCAATGATCAGTAATGCTTCTTGTCTAAGAGAAGGCTGCTGTTGCACGAGCAAGATCTCTCATCTCTTCGTCATTGTAAACATCGAGAAAGATGAACATCGCCTGATAGCGAATAAAAAGTGGGACTAGAAATAAAAAAGAACGACATAGGGGAGTGAAGATATACCTGCACCGCATAATGCTAACACACGGCTTGATGATTTAAGCACTTTTCGGAAGTCTTCGATAGAGGACGAAGGTCCTGAGTTAGTGGTGGCAGCTTTTGTCATTTTTCTTGAGAGGAATAGGAGTGGATATTTTGGAAGAAGTTTAGGGAGTTGTTTTGCGAAAGATGTTACTTGAAGCATTCTTATCAGGTTGATGGTGGTTGCCTTGTGAGAGGAATCAAGTGGAGTGTGTCAGCCGGAAATCAGGTGACTTTTAGACACCTATTTGGCCCATGTTTTTATATATGTATGTATACATATATACCCCCTTGAGACCTTACTTTATTCTGCAATCGAGTCATCCTTCAAAAAGTCTGACACAGTGTGAGTGAGGAAAGGTTGGAGGCGGCAGCTTGCTGACTAATAATTAGACACAAGGTACCAAGAAGCAGTTGGGTAGGCTTCCAGGATTTCTGGTGGTGGTTCGCAGTTCAGCCTGGTCGCTCAATGACTTTTGCTTTTTTTTTTTAGGGAGACCCTATTATTGGCAATGCACACTGTACTTGAAAATAATTGGGACTCAGTTGGACATTGAATAGGTTGCCATCAAATCTGTATGATCTAATCACTACAGTACATCCTTCTAATTGCCTTGTCTAAAGACCGAAGATCATGTAGCTTTTTGATACGCCTCCTCCTTAGCCATGATGAACCACCTCAACCCAACACCACATTTAGATGAAGTTCATCCCTGTGGCGATCCAAAGCAAACCATGTGTCGTGTTCATCATTAAGCCCGTCTCGGCCAGACAGCTGTTCGAACTTAAGTGGATGATTGAGAATTTTCTCGATCATTTATTCAAGCTGCTGCAGCTGTTTCTTCAGTGATCAGCTTTGTAATCTTGCCGATGGCAATGGTTTGTCCCTAAGAATTTATTAGTCAAATGCCGTTGAAATCACTTCAAATATCACTTACTTGATCTCTAAGCGTAAATCTCCCCAATTGTGGGTAGTCCTCGAACTTCTCCACGCAGACTGACCCTGCTCCACCGATAACCTCCATACGTGCGATGATTGAATCACCCTTCTTGGCGTGTGTTGGCGGGACCTTACTCTTTCTGCCTGTACCCTTCTGCAGCTTGTGAAGCAATGCCGCGAATGTGACCTCCTCAATGGCAGAGTGGACATGCATAACGCAATTGAAACCTGCAGAAAGAATACTCTGTAAGTCCAGAATAACAATCTGAGCTTCGAAAGCAGCCACATTGTGGACTAGACGTTTTGGCGAGCACAAGACGAAACCCGGTAGGATATCTTCCTCCTCAATTCCCTTCAGACGTAGTCGAGCTTGGTCTCCGCACTGTACAATATCCACCTCGTCCTCAGTCTCTCCATAAGCCGCAGCCACCTCGACCTTTTCTCGGTTGGGCATCATGATCAAAGGCATACCCTTCTTGATTACACCAGCTTCAATCTTACCCTCGACGATGGTTCCCATATCACGATACTTACCATTGACTGGCATCATGAAAGGAGCGTTGATTTTTCGCTCGAGAGTGGTCATGTTATCGAGATACTCCAGCAGCGATGGCCCATCGTAGAACTTACAGACACCCTTAGGGATGCGGTCCTTGATACCCATTGTTACTTGTGCTGCAATAGGCATAAAGAAAACATCCTTCTTGATATTGTAGCCAGTCTGTTTGAGGAAATTGCTGAGTTTGGTGGTGCATTCGAGGTATCGCTTTTCGGACCACTCCACAGTGGGGTCATCCATCTTGTTGATAACCACAACCAATTTGTTGACACCCTGTGTCTTTGCCAACATAGCGTGCTCTCGAGTCTGGCCTCCCTTTTCGAAACCAGTCTCATACTCTCCTTTCCGTGCACTGATAACGAGGATACCCACATCAGCTTGTGACGCACCACCAATCATGCTAGGCACATATGTCTTGTGTCCAGGAGCATCCAAAATACTGTACTTTCGCTTTTCGGTCTCGAAATGAGCTCGCCCAACCTCAACAGTCTTTCCTTTGGACCGCTCCTCCTTTGTCAGATCAAGCGCCCACGACAAGTACCATGTCTCACGACCCATATCCTTTGCTTCCTTCTTGTTCTTCTCCATTGTCCGTTCGTCCACCATTCCAGTGGCGTACAAAATCGAACCACCGAGAGTCGATTTTCCAGCATCTACGTGACCGATGAAAATGATGTTGACATGCTCCTTACCATAGATTTCCTGAAGTGTAGACTCATCAACATCTGCCGAGGCAATTTCCTTCTCAACCGCGTCTGCTTCTCGAGCAGGGGCTTTTGCAGCACTTCGCGAGGGACTGTTGCGACCAGACGAGGGTGCTGGAGAGGATTTGCCACTGTCGGTGGCGGTCCTTTCGGTCTTCTCTATAGCTTTGGCAGCAGCAACCTTGGCACCAGTTGCAGCTGGTGCTGAGGTCTCCTTCGGTTCTTCCTTCTTTTCTTCCTTCTTTGGTGCTGCAGCTGGACCACCAATCGAGAGAACTTTGGCCTTTGGTGCATCTCCACCGATGCTGAGTACTTTGGGCGCGCCATCCTTCACAGTGACAGGCTTGTTAAGATCACCTGCTGACCCATCCCCCCGCTTTGCGATTGTGGGCGTCTGTCTGGTAGGCTGTTGAGTTGAGGATGTAGCTGCTGGTGGTTGTTGAGAGTATCCTGGATATTGTTGGCCTGTAGATATGCAGAAGTCAGAATGTGCATATACTCGGGCCGAAGAAGGTAGATTTGGGGTTTGAGTGGAAGACGGGATCTCGTGTATCGAGGCAGCCTCGTTACGTTGGCCCAGAGGCACAGCTTTGATGCCTAGTCAAGACATGAAGGAAAGGTATTCACCATATTGTTGATTATAGCCGCCTTGCTGATTGTATACTCCTGCATTATATCCACCTTGTTGGCCATACTGAGGGTATTGCTGACCATACTGAGGATAACCACCATATCCCTGACCCTGCTGAGCGTAGTAGTTCTGCTGTTGGTACTGAGATTGATCGTACCCCCCTCCGTACTGCTGGAAGGTTTGTCCTGGCTGGAAGGATTGTGCGCTGGGTGTGAATGAGCTTGCGCTGGGGCGGAAAGTGTTCCCTTGCTGTGCTTGTGCGCCACTGTTCAGGTTAATCTGGCCTGTCTGCCGCGCAAGGTTGTCATCTTGCGCAGCAGGATCGTCTTCCCATGAGTTGAGTTCCGACATGATGATTTGTAAGGGGTTTGTGGTCGTAGGTTTGGTACGTATTCAGAGCGAAGCAAGTAGTGATGATGCTGGTGGTCGATATTGAAGATGTGTGCAAGTGGGGTGGGTGGCTTGGGTTTTCGATGGAATTTTATCGAGGGGTTTGCAGACGAGAGAGAGAGACGTCACCTCGGTTGGTGGTGGGTGGTGTGTGTGTTGTGACTGACTCTTCTTTGGTTTTTGGGCAAAAGAATAATAAGACGGAGGCTGGATTAGGTTGGGCAAATAAATTAAATCAGGCGGCTATATACAGGAGGAGTCAGAGCCTCATCAAAAGCTGGGATTCCCCTCCCCTCTACGACACACAAGTGAATAATTTTCTTATGCCAAATTCCAGTAGCCAAAAATTTTGGTGCTTGTCGTGCCCAACCTCCGACCCAGTTTGACTGACTCGGCTAATAATATCTGAGTTACTGAGCTACTACGCTACTACTCAGTTACTCAGTTACTCAGAACTCGGAGCCCACCAATGCACCAATGATATTACGTCAGTCACCAGACGCCCCACTATTTTTTAACTTAACGCGAACAATCAACCTATGATGAACGGACAACGACAAACGGCCAAAACGCACCCAAAGTAAACAACACCAGCCAATATCAAATCATGATTTGTAGGTAGTCAGAATCCTCGAATGAAGGAATATAACTACTTCTGAATTTGAGAGAGAATAGACCTGTTCAGTCTACTACTAACTACCCTTGCTGGGTTGTCTGTCGGCAGAGAAAAAGGAAGCCAAAATGGACGCTTTCCTTGCGAAGGTAACTTGAATATCTATCTAATGGAATTCCGATTACATTACCAAAACATCCTCTATGCTAATGTCATTCTTTAGGTTACCCAACATGCGATGAACTATGCCATAAGGTCAGCATTTCTGCTGTGGATTACCTGCATATTCATCATATTCTGACCAGATTTTCAGGTCCGGAATTGGCATTACCGCAGGCTATGCAATCAAGCAAACGTCGAGGCTACTAAAGGTACGGCACCCATATTCTTCATTTGCCAGAGTGTGTATAGGACTGACAAGCACATCCATAGACCGTAGAGGATGGCACCGACTACCAAGAGTTACATGATTTGCAGGCCCGCCTTGATGGCAAGATTAGAGTAGGTCATCCTCCAAGCGCTTTGTCCAGGAGCATCATGCCAACGAATCATATCTCTATATTTATTCTGACATGTTAGACAGATAATATCACCCTCTATTGATATGATAGAGCTTATGTGTGTAGCATCCAGGTACTTCTCCTAATATTTCATATACTTACGTATCTATGTAGTTCGGCCAAGGGTAATACAACCCTGGAATCGGCAGTGACGTTGACAAAGGCGCTGCGTTGGGATATCCAGTCCCTTGGGGTTCGGCTAGCAAAGGCAGCAGCAGCAGAGGAAGAATCACGACGAAAAAAGAGTAGAGCTAAGACACGTGCTGCCCATGCCCTGGAGATCCGGTTGATCGTCCAGGATATCAAGAAACTCCTCACGCGCATAGAAGACGCGGTTCCACTCATCAATCTTGCTATTACTACATCAGGTGCTAGGTTATCAACAGCTCTTCCTTCTACCGTTTCGCCTTCCAGGTTATTACAGGCAAGCACATTCCTCACCGCCGGCGACACCCAGTTTTCAATGAATCCAACAACGCCCATGCAAGTTGGCCCTTCTTTCACACTTTCCCTATACATGCTCTTTGCTGGTTATGCTCGAGAACATGACGACTCAGAAAGTATAAGAGATATGGCTTGGAAGGAGGTCATACACAAAGCCCGGGTGAAGTTATTGAGGGTCCCTCTTCAATCAACTTATGCCATAGACCGACCAAATACGCCTTTGATGGAATCAATTGAGAACATACCCAACCAGGAACCGCTGATACCTGATGAAAGAAAGGCGAATGAATACGCATACCAAATCGAAATAGTCGAGGATCTCGACGATGATAGAGTCCATTCGTTTGAAGACGATTCGCCAACACCTGGACCATATGGCGATGTTCAGTTAGCAGGTATTCGGGAATTTTTGCCGATATATCAAATTTCCAAAATCTTCTACGCAAGCACGGGAAAGATCTTAAATATTGGCGAGGGAGAGACAAACAGCCCGGTGTTACTGCTGAAGCGGGATATAAACGCTCTTCCTCCACGCAGGATGATGAAAGGCAGCGAAAGGGAAGACGAGAATGAATGGGTCGAAGAGTCTGAGGATGCTTCGGGAGACAATAATATAGCTACTGAAGAAAGTGATAATGATTCACAGGACGAATTGGATCGACAAATCCTCCGAGAGAGTTCAGCACATTTACCAGCATCTGACGTTCAAGATATACCTTTAGATGATAGCGCAGCTTGGCGATTTCCGCCAGATCTCGATCCTGAATGGCTGGCTCTTGAAGTATATACCGAAGAGGAAGATGACTCGAGTACAGAGGATGGAGATGATCCGCATGATGACTCTGCGTACATCTCACATCGCCCAAGTTCATCCGGAGAGGCAAGTGGGCAGGCGAAAGGAGATGCAAGCAGTGAAGCTAAGCTCAGCGCTGGGTTTTCCCATCTTCGTTTAGATGAGACCTTGTCTCCATCGCCATCACCGTCAAAATCAATCCACGAACAAGTTGCAAGTCCCACACCACAGCTTTTCAAGTATACTTCGAAATCGCCTTTTGGCAACATCCGATCATCATTATCCTTAATGGAGATGCTCATCCGTTTAACAGCCCTGCAACAGTTCCAACAAGCTTCACACCTCGCAATTCCTGACGAACTGCTCACATTCTTCCTCGAGGAGTCATCAACAACTGGTGCAGGAGGAGACGGGGATGAGCGCCGCCGAACCCGCCGCGAAGCTCGGAGAAAAGTAGGGTTCGATCCCTATGACGAAAGCCCCATCAAACGACATGGCGAGGATTACCAATACCAGCATGGTAATGGAGGATACTCTCGAGGCGGTACACCGTACGACGAGTTCGATCGCAATGGATACGTGCCCAATAGTCCCCACTGGCAAAGGGAACGAAGTATGACACCGCAAGGAACGCCAGAGCCCTGGCTCCTCCGCAGCACAGAAAGTCCTTCTCGGCGTGGAATCTCAGAAGCATCTCCCTCGCCCCAGTCTCCTTACCGACCTCAAAAGAAAGCAGCGAGACCTTTAGACCGTGTTCAGCTGGAGCGTCGCGTTGTGAAAACTGGAAGCCCCCTTGGAAGAGGCATCAGTGTGGAGACTGATTCAACCCTTGGAACGAGTCCCGCCTCACCTACCCTTGTTGGAAAGCGTGAGGATAAGCCCATATAGATTTTCCTATTTCAAATGTAATGATAGCAAGCGAATGATACCCGTTTTCGTATGGCATAGCCTTAGGTTTTAAATGGCTAGAAAGTAAATGCCATAATTTCTACAGATTTATTCGAGTATGTGAAGACCAAATCAAAACTCAGAACCAATCCTAGATTAAATCAAGTTACCAACAGTAAATCGTCGTTGTGCCCTCAAGCATTTTCATTTGTGTACCTATTTTGGTGATTAGCAGCAGACTAGGTAGAGTAGTCGAGCAACTCCTATACACTAGACTTCTAACCCACAGCACCTAATGAAGAGCTCTACAGCAAAAACAAAAGCAATGCAAGACAGCAGACAGATAGACTCAATCATTCTCCAGAAGAGTTCATAATGCACCACCGAGTACTACCTAAAAAACACCGAGTGAATAGTATACGAATAGCAGCCAAGAGAAAAAAGAGTAGTTAAGGATGAGGCTCTGTCCAGGAAGTTCGAATAATACGGTGCCTTCCAAGAAAGAAAGCATAAAGTTCATTAAATACACTGATTACTATAAAAAGGGAGATGCTAGAGAAGTTGCTGTTTAGACTTTTGCAATTTCTAATGATGTTACCTATAGTTAGAAAGGATCCAATCAAAAGATATGTTCCTTCATAGCAGCCTGTTCATAAGACTTTCTGCTACAAGCATCGTCTATAGCAAGTTTGCAGAGTAGTTCATCCGCTAGAGCTTACTAGTTCGGCGTTCTCGTTAGATGCGCCTTCTAAGTTGAATTCTTCGAGTTTATCACTACTTCTACTAGGGTTAGAAGATTCCTTAGTTCTATCCTCGTCTGCCTTATGTACTAATTTAGAGCGTAGTTCTGCTACATCATCTCTGTTAGACTCACGCTCTAGTGAACGAAGTTGACTTAGCTGCGTTATCCTTTCCATCCTCTCCTTCGTGGCTAGAGTAGGACTCCACCGACTAAGCTTGTGCCTTAAGGTCATCCCCCGTTACTCCTCGCCGCTTATTTACATCTCGATATCTATTGCCAAATAAGACATGGTTGCCACCATTGACGTTGTTGCCACTATATATTAATAAAGGGTGCAATATAGGTTGCATTAGAAAATCACTTATTTTCTTCTATAGAAAATCAAGCAATTCACCACTGGCTTCCGTCTTATATAATCGAGATATATTACTAGAATTATCCATCAATATCTCACTTCGTCGGAAGGGTAGAAAGCTCGACTAAACGGATTAATCTTCTTAAGTCCGTTCTGTAATCCTAGGATATTAGATTTGACCCGCCATTGCGCCCAATGTTCTGTAAGATAGGTGTCGCTATTAAATACACTAATTACTATAGTGAAGGAGATACGAGGGAAGTAGTTGTTTAGACTTGTGCAATTTCTAATAATGTTATCTATAGTGTTTAGTTTTGAAGAATTACAGATAGGAGATCGATATCTCAGGGCTTTTTTAGAGGGGAGTTTTATAGTAAGGAGTTGTTATGGTTATGGTTGAGGAAGTTGTTATTGTGGGATTGGTTTACAATTCTAAAGCCTCGGTTAAATTAAGCGAGCAAGAGCTATCCCCCAAGCTTGGATTGGGTTTGGGGTATTACTATTGTGAGGACGATGTTGTAGATTTTTCTGCTGAATATTTGTATGAATGTTAGGTTCAAATACTAAAGTGTGTTGTTATCACTGTGTGTTCATTATTGCCTTCAACGGCAGAAGGCCTGAGGTAAATGTAGTAAAGATTAAGTTCACCATTTCGGTACTTCCAGAGTTTTTGTCTTACTGACGCTGCCGAGAGCTTGGATAAAAATCGTTTTGCTATCAGGGAAATAGTCCGTAAAAATGAAAGTCCCACATTATTGCTGGTTCAAGAATATATTTGAATCCATTCTCTCATTCGACTCCTTTATTCTACATGTATGGCGAGGAACAATTGCCTGAAATGATGATAACAGTGAATTTGATCAGCTGCTCACCGCATCTATGGGGAAGTCTCAAAAATTAAACCCAATATACCAATACCCTAAAGACATCAGGGCAAAGCACTATCTACGATGACAACATGGACACGCATCAACTGCAGCACCCCCACAACAACAACAGCCCTCCAATACTCGCTGACTAGTATAGTGTGCAGCACCAGAAAATGCGACAGCAATATTATCAATTCCGACCTTAGCCCAAGCTACCCCACCCTCTACTCCTGCCTGTCCACTTCCAATCATCAAGATACCAGTTGTATAGCCATCTGTATATGCGGCAGCTTCACCTTCTGGACCTCGTGCCATAGCAAGTGCACCAAGCCCTTGGACGATATAGGCCTTAGCATTTCCTTTTGTTGCTACAGCGTTGACGTTGTTGGAGACTATTTGTCCACTTGATCCTCCTGTTTCTTGTCAGTTGCAATTTAGAACATCAGGCTCTGCTATATAATTCAACATACCTTGAGCGACTGTGTTGTCCCCTCTTGTCAGTGTTTGTGTGCTTTCGGAATTCCCCATGTTGTGGAGGATTACTTTAGTAATAGGTACAACTCTACAAGGAGGGCGATGCTAGCTAGATTTATAGTTGCTGACGCGTGAACAGGGCGAGGCTCTGAAAATCACACCGATAATTGTGTGACCAAACGACGCACTAATGCAATACAAATCACTCCCGTACATGCTTGATGCGGCAATGCAAAAATGTGAACATATTCGTGCTGTGACCTTGCATGTAACATAACTGGCTCCATTGGTCCATGACGAACTATTAGACTCAATCCGCCCAACGATGTTGTTGAAAACACGTCAAGGAGAGCAAGGCGAGGTTAGGGGCTCTACGTGTCGCGTCCTATTAGTTTCTTGCTTTGTCAAGTACCAATCGTTGGGTGAGGCTGTATGCAGAAACCGGGCATCCGGGCAGAGTAGCTGTCGATCCATGATGCATCGACATGGATATCTGACTTTATATCTAGCAGAGCCTCAATAAGATTCAGGCTGACTAGTCGAAACCCATAGTTGGGCGGAAGTTCTTCCTTCCCATAAAGTCTCGTCTTTAAAGCCAGCTCCCTACCCCTCATATACTCATACCAAATACCGCCATCTGAGCAAGGCTTGATTTTCACAATATCTATATCTTAACAGTCATTCTCAAGCACCCGAAACACCATGAGTGGACTAGAAATTGTAGGTCTTATTGCAGGCATTGTTGGTGCTACTGCAGGCGGTGTTTCAGCCGTCAAGGACGTGAGAAAGGATAAAGCCATCCAAAAGTCCTGTGAGGTGACGCAGGTGAGAATTTCTTTCCTACATCAGTGAGAATAAAATATGTTTTACAGTACTCTGACTATTTTCTCAGACTCAAAACATGCTTCAAATCACAGAGAAAGCCTGCGTAACGACTGGTGGTGGTCAAGTGGGAATCACAAAAAAAGGAGACATGTATGCTTCCTCGCATGGAAGTGGAACGGCTATGGCAATTTTTGGGACTGAGTCTAGAAAGTGGTGATAGTCTCTCGGGTACTGGGTCTTTGTTACGTCGAGACGAGGAATCATTGCTCTAGGATAGTTATAGGTTATTTGGGTCATGGTGTTCTAGCTTTGAAATTTTAGTCAAGGGGTTGAAATGGATTACACACGGTGGAATAGTTTTGAGAAGAGGATTTTGCCTTGGTCGGTTCCTATTATTTTATTCTTCACACGTAAGACTGTTGTAGCAGATATTTGACAGTGAACGAGACAAGATTTTTTTGGCTCGCTTGTTTGGATCAATATCATGATTGAGAGAAGGCCTATAAAGGTTTCCCGCTGTGATGACAGACTTCTTAAAAACTTCAAAGGGCATAGAGTAAAGTTACATTCTATAACGAAGACTCTGTAAGCCTCTTTCGATACTGAATAGCTATCAATACTTGCTTGCTCGTTCTCGTTCATTTTCTGGCTTTGCTTCATTCACTCTATATTTAAGTTTACAGGACGGCCAGTGTAAAATTCTAAAGTAATACAAATTAGAGCACATTCATAGAAGTTACTAGACCTAGATGTAGGTATACAGGTTAACTCCTACATGTTTTTAAACAAAATAATTGCGGCTCAAGTTCGTTGGTTCATAATCCTATGCCGATGCAGATTTGCATGCGTCCTAAACACTTATTCCTTAGTCGGTTATTTTCTAAAAGCATGGTCTGATAGGACGGTAAAATATACCGGTATACATTCTTTAGAGGTGAATATGTCGGGTCCCTGTCCACGTGGAAAGTATGAAGCAACGGTTTAAGAGTTAGAATATATGTTATTGTAAGCCACCCACGTCAGCTCCGATTGCAAAGTGAACCTGACCTAGCTACCTAGGGACTCAGTTATCCAGGACGTATCATTACCCCTTCTGACAATAATGATCGCAAGAATTAATATAGAATATTGAAGCTTGTAGCGACGACGTGGAGTACAGTACAGCACCATCAACTCTCTGCGAAAAATGTCAAGTCATTGCCATTGATTTGAGGCAACTCGAGCACGTACGTTTTAGGTATCAGATTAACTTAAGATACTCAAGGCTTGACACGCGTCCAGTCTTTCAAGTCTCAGTAGCAGTTGGCTACGTGTTCTATAAATCTCTAAGAGAGAGTATCTCAAGTGTATCACCTTTCGTTACAAGCGACTCAGAGGTGCTTGTTGCCAACTTCTGATATCTTCGCTCTAATGCTAGGTTCGCAGGACTAGAGCTAGATGTTCTAGAAGATTAAAACCATCTTTGTGCATTAGTTTGCTATGTCGAGAATGTTAAACATGATGCAGGCAGAGTAGTAGCTCATAATCAATTCTACGTTACCTCCCAAGTATCCAGTGCAAGTTATTTACAGTGCTGATCTTATTTAGGGTTTGGCTTTACACACCACCTAAAAATACATTGACGATCCATGCTTTCCAATGGTTAAAGTCTATTTACAGCTTTCTTAAACCTGAAACAGCTCGTGGACCTGTAAAATAAGACTTAAGGCCAATTCCACATCATTCCTTTACTTCCTTTAAATGTTCTCATCTTAGTTTCTCTCTCTCTGCACCCACCTTCCTTGCCCTTATTCTAACCCACAACTACCAATCCTCCTTAAAAAGAAGAAGGTCAACCCAGTTCGTCCTCCCTATTGCAACGCACACTCCTCAACAAAAAACTCATCTAGCAGCTACCAGGCCAGAACGTTTATAATAACTTATGTATAATTTTCCACCGAAACCCTAAACTCTCTTCTTTCTATAAGATCTCTTTTCCTTCCTACAAACTAACAACAAGCTAAACCACTAACCACAGCTCTAAAAATATATAAAATTCCACTCCCACCATACAATAATATACCGGCTTCCTAGCCGCTTATCTACAACCCACCTAACAGATACAAAAAACCATCAAACCTACAACCAAAAGCCATTACCTATTTTCATCTTCTGAACAAAACACATAAACTATACAAAAGAGAAAAAAAAAATTTAAAACATATAGTTATACACTTCCTAAAAAAAATCCCCAAATGCCAGACTACCTTAACTCTCCATACAATAATCAAGTCAAGTTTGCCAACCACAACAACTTAAACTCAAACAAACCAAAAAAAAGAATTTTCCAAAAACCTAGCATCTCGGCAAACAATAGCATTAACTATAAGTTAACACCTTCTCATTATATTATAAACAATAGCAGAAGCCCAATTTAAAACCAAAGAGAATATATCAATAATAAGACCATTACATCATCTAC
>JAJONI010001181.1:2785-14032 GCA_022190145.1 Pezicula rhizophila
TGATCCTCAAACATGGGCATCCCAATAATAATATTTCAATATTAATCTCTCTGATGTCGGCAGCCAGCTCTTTCTCCAGATCTTCTTGAGGCTGACTGGGTTATCGTTGCTGTCAACCCCTCAGAATATAGGGGCTATAGGGCATCTGGACCTGTGACAGGCTGGCGCATGTCTGCATGTCTGATCCCTTGCTCGCTCGGACTAAGGAACCATCTTCCATCGTTCTCGGCCCAATAATATTAACATCATCCGTGTCTACCACGCCTGTCAAAAAATCTGACACTTCGGAAAATGGCCCCAAAATGGTGGGCATGGCGAATTGCTTTTCACCATTTCGGCATTCTACTTGTCCGCGCCTTTGGAGTCTGTCTGTCTCGGGCCGCTCTTTTGTCCTTTCCCGTTCGTTTCGTATACGTGGGATTCTGTTTGCGACTCGAAAACAAAAAAAGAAAGAACACGAGGAGAAAGTATCCGTTGTACCTGCTTCCACACCTTTTCAAATCATGTGTGTTGCTTTGCGTGCTTATTAGATTATGCTGTCGTGGAACGAGTGCTGTGATGCCACTCGTTAGCCATGCAATCTGCTAACTGGACTGCAAGATTGGCGACGACCACACACGCATGCTAACCCACCTCACCACCCCCCATGCACCTGCACCAGCAAGGCACTTGCAGGAAGGAAGACTGTTTGTGATGGCGTGATGTTGTATGCCTAACGTAGCCATAATACACTGTCTCGACGCTGTGATATCCACCAAAAGCCATACTTAGTACTGTTGTTGTTTCCTCTGGACGGAAGTATCCATCTCGAAGCTTGGAAACGAATCTCTACGTTTCCTCATTTGGAACAGCTTGCGAAAGCTCGTGCAACCCTTGTTCCTTGATACCTGGAGATCTTTGATCTTTCGAATTTTTGACACATCTTTGACAGGCCCAGCATCGACGCCTCCTCATTAGATGAACATGGGCCTTCCTCGTCAATCTTACTTGCAGGGGAGGGCATTTCAATTTTAACAACCATCAATGATCACTCCTCGATTCGATCACCTCCCCCTCGCCCTTGTGCAATGGACGCACATGAGTGGTACAACAAGGGACCGGGGGCCATTTTTTAAACTTTCATACGCAATTAGGAAGTCGAGCTTCTCAAAGTTACCTTCACCATGTCGATATAGGAATCGGCGGACCGGTGTGCCTGCAGCTGCACAGGAATGACTCGATACGAGTAATGACCAGCACAGCACAGCACAGCACAGCGTAGCAAGCAGCCCAGCCTTCCCGCTACAGTATTACTGTTGGCTACTACTCCCTATGGTATCGGTACTCAGAGCCTCTATTGTACTTGCTAATTAACTTCCATCAACAGCTTCCGTCTTACATGCATTTTGTGGCTTGCTCTTTCACTGACCTCTCACTGCGTCATACTTAATGAATAAATTTGGTTATGGCTCAGGTAATATAGTCCAGCTTGGGAAGTCAAGACTTTCCGCAGAAAGAACTTATTACTATTGCGGCATTCCAACTCAGTCAGCTTTCTTTTGCGAAACACAATGCAGCTGTTCTTCGGAGAATTTATCCTAACGTTCCACATCCCCCCCCCCTCCCCTCCCCCTTCCCACCCCCCCGTCTGATCGCGGCAATGATGCGGCCGTGAGTAGAGCATTGGTCCCAATGATAGCTCAAGGGTCTTTAGAGTCTGAATAACTGCACGCAAATCACATGCAACAAATAGGCTTTGCTCGTGCAGCAGTTTCCCTTGTTCAACAATTTACCCATGCGGGATCTCAGGTTGGGCGAGACCCGTAGATCATCCCAAGATCTACAGTATGTTTTTTCCGCACCAAATCAAAAGCCACGAGCTTTATTATCGTGCAGAAATAAGACCTGTGCTGCAGGGAGAGAGAGAGGGAGAGGGGGAGGGGGTCGTGCTAAGTAAGTAAGCACCACTACCAAGTATATGCCGAGGAGCTGTCAATATCAAGGTGGCAGAAAGAAGGAAGAAAGCGGAGAAGGGTTAATGCCAATTGTGACCTGCCCTACATACCTACCTCTCAATTCTGCAGTGATCGACGACCATTGCTTCTTGGACCCCTCTTTCTGTGCAGGGCCAGAGATACACCAGAATGCATTGGGCAACATCAGTCAAACATCATGAATGTCACTGCCCTCCGATAATAAAACAGATATTCGAAAGATACTCCATCAGCAGTTAGCCTATCTGACAACAGTATCAAGTACTGTAAGTGCACGAGAGAAAGCAGAAATTACCGGATCGAGAAAGAGCAGCGAAGAGTTGAGAGTTCTAAGACAGCAGCCGTCAGAACTTCGGACCCTGGTTTGTTCGCATCTTAAGTCAAACAACCTTGCAATTAACTGCCTGTCACTGTCACGGCTCCCCTGGTCGAGGTCCAGAATCAGGCGAGCTCAAGGACGCGGGAGAGACAAGCTTCCTTGAACCATCATCAGCAAAGATGCCCTACGACTGTTTAATTTAATTGCTCACGCCTTTTTAACTTTTGCGGCCTCCTCTGGCTCTGTTGCTGGATAGAGACGGTGAGAGGAAGCGTGTCCCTAGTGCATTATAAGGAAAACAGGCTACTGCAGAATAGATAGAGCAAGTCACGATTGCTGCATAACGAGGCTTGCATCTGAATTGTACATCCTGACCCTGACCATGTGTACCTTGGCAGTCTTCAACGGCGATCAGCAAAGCACACTCTTCGAAGAGGGCTGTCTACCTGTAGTCTGTCCACGGCACCAGTAACACCGATTGACTCAACTACTCAAGACACAAAAAAAGCAATCCTATCACAATGCTTACATGATGAACAAATACGGCACTCTACTATTGTTGTCCATTTCCAAGGCCTCCTGCGCTCTACCGTAAAGCCTAACCAGCCCGACCCGGCTTGCCGAACCAGGGAATCCCATCCCTTAACTCCATCAAATACATTATTGGCATCCGGCTAGGATGCCTTGTTTCGTGTCGGTTCAGATCATGGTGTACGGAGTATTCAAGTGCCTTCCCTGGCGTAGATCATGTCAGATGAAAAACGAAATACTAATCGTGTGGGGGACCCCTTGTGTCTGATGCCAGAGTTCAAGAATGTCGTAGCTTGCGAACCCCCAAGGCGAAGCGGAAACAGGACGAACGATGGAGATCCAATGGCCACCTCGTCTCTTGTTTCCGTGTATGAGACAGAGAAAGGTCATCGAAACGTCGAAGCTTTCGCAAGCTGTTATGTTTGTAGTAACGGTTGCAGTAATTTGGGCATTTCATTACACAGCAAGTTCGGGCATCAGTACTGGTCAAACAAGAATATACAGTATATTTGGTTATTCTGAGCCTAAATGTTACCTCAGAATACCTACCTAGACGACGGGCTTGAATGTTTTAATGGCTAAATTGACTAGGGAACTACTTCACCAGGAATAGATTCTCAGGTCACTCACTATCTGGCAGAACCAATTTGCAACCTGCTGCTGCAGGCCGGAGACTTGGAGCAAGTTTATAGGAAGGCAATATTTAGAACAGTACTGCTTGCTATATGAATTGACGAGTAAATTTGTCCACGTTGAGAGGCAATTTCAATGGTACTGTTGGCATGCAGAGAAAGAAAACGAACATAGGAATTGGTACAATAATACGAGAACGTGGAAAACGCCACCGAGTGATATTATTTACGTCTGCCAGTTAAAAACTTACAGCGAGGTACCCGAGTGTTACGGCCCATAAATTTTAACAGAAGACGAGTACTGCGGTGTGTTGTCCGGGTACCTCTTCTAGGGGCCTTTAGGGGACGAGTCCATTGTGATTACTGACTGATGGCAACCAAAAAGAGGCAGACACATGCTGGAATTTAGATTTTTTACAGCGACATTATTTAGGGATCTGGCTAAATATGCCCAAGTTCTATTCCAAATTATAGTGTCACAGCGGCATCCCTACCAGCTCATTGCTTTTCGCATCCGCTATCCCAGCTCGCCAACGCACCAGCCACCAAAACCAATCCACCCACCACACAACACTCAACACATACACTTTTTCGTGACCGAGCCATCTTTGTCTGAGCCAGGACCAGTGCCGGAAATCACACCTCTGTCATTCGAAGTGTCAACTGTCGCTGCCAAATCGCAAGGCGAGAAGAGTCCCCAAAGTCAGGACCCGGCCCTTCATCCCGTCGGGACTTTGCAGCAAAAAAGCTCAACTCCACCATAGCCTGTCCCATGCCTATTGATCTGACCCCGGAATTTTTATGGTGATGGCATTGCTCGGTATCTTGTTTCCATCGGGGAATTTTTAGCTGCACGCTGCATACACCACGAGCCACAGGCCGAAAGTTTCTCTGGGAACTCTACACACGGCGTCCACGCTACAGCACCATAAACTCAGCACTAGATCTGATGGATGTTCTACTTTCTTGGCAGCAACGCCAGCCACGACAATCATGCCTTTGCTGTGCCTTTATTGTGCCTTTATTGTTAAGTAAAAGTACCTTTTCATACCAAGAAGTCATTTTACACCTGCCGAACCAAAAGTGTCAAACTTGGGGAAACGAATATTCGGATCCTCGCCCTTAAGCTACTAACTATAATAACTTTAGAAACGGTCACTAATAACTCCATTATTAATTTGGTGACGACCTCCTCGGATCATTACCTCCCTTCACGACTCAAGTCTGTACGCAAAGACTTCGCTAGTTTCTGGAGTACTACTATTCATTCATGATACCACGCTTTTTCGGCCCCAGCACGAGCCTCTGGCGCCACGACAATTCTACAAGGCTCATCCCCAAACTTCTTCTGGCCACGACCCCTGGCCCTCGGGGCCTTTGTACTACGCTCTTACTACGTCCTTCTATACTCTGGCATAGTCCTAGTACGGCACCTGTGCACCTGTGCAGCGGCCCGTTGATCTATACAGGCCATCCATACCCACGGGCCACCCTATCAAAGCCCCAGCAGCATACATAAGATCACCAGCGTCGCCTCTCATCACCTTCCCCCGATCCCTAAACCCGCCAGCAACGTAATCCCAAGAACACACTGTACAATACAACGAACCTACCACTTGCAAAAGAGACAGCAATCAAGAGATTCCCAATCATTGACTTGAAAGGATATCAAATCTATGAAGAGTAGCTCATTATTGGGAGAAGTCATACTCGCCAGTGAATAGCTTCTTCAAGACCAATACCATCTTTTCCAGCATTATCGACAGTCATAACTCTAGCCACCACCGTCTTAAAACCGTTCTCTTACTTGAGCCTGAACCCGATCTTCAGAGAATCTCACAAATCTTGGGAAGGTGTGTAAACCTATTCGTCCTGTGGCTTGCTTTTAGCCTCCTTGGCCCTTTGATATAGTTTCCCGAGTCCCGATGTCGATCAAAGTTGCTCGATATAACCATATTACTATCTCCACATTTTAGTCTATCCATCGAGCAACTCCAGATCAAATTTAGTTCCACACACGCATATGATTGTAGCTGGATGTCTGCTAATAATAATGGCGCAGATTCCGGTCGCAGTACTGGCTTCTCATCTTTTCAACAAAACCCACACAACAATCCTACTTCCATGGAATTGTCCCCACCGCGATACTCATCACAGAAAATAAGCAACACACCTAAAGATATAGATATGTCTACCTTGACTATGCGTGCACATTCAGTCCTCCCATCGGCACGAGAATTGCTTTGGGATGATAGACGACCTTTAGAATTGCCCTCAAGGCCCCGATCACAAGTAGACCGTATTGAACTGCCATCTATTCGACAGGTAAGTGCAATAGAGTGCTTTCAACTGCTAAAAATCTAACATTTATCATAGGCTGTCCCAGAATTGCATCTGCGCGTTGGTCGGGATGACTTACAACCAAGGTCCTTCTCACCACCAACTTCTAGGCCAGCCTCTGCAATCACACCCACCAACTACGACCACTCACCGTCTATGAATAAGCGACGCAGGCTTTCGATTGAAGAGGAACGGGATTCTGAGCCGAGGGATTACCCAAGCTCAAGAGTTTACAGAAGCCCGTCTCGACAGGTACGCCCTCAAAGCGGCGGAACATCTCCTAGCTCCAGTCGTCGAATCTCAGGATCATGGTCAGGATCGAATCGTACAAGTCCATATCTTCCATCTGGGGGACTTCCTTCAATGAGATCACCACCCCCTTTTGATGCACCCAGTGCCAGTCGAGCCGAATGGAGACCAACATTACCAAGTTTACCAGCTCTAACTTTCGAGCGTAGTCCTCAGACATCTCAAACTCCTCGAACACACAGCAACTGGTCAGAGTACGCTCTTGACGCTTCTCATGCTGGTGCTCAAACGTATTCCCAGACGCCCCCATCATTCTCACCACCTCAATCCAACTTCCACCCACAGTCCTTCTCTTACTCTGGTTACCAACAACCTCGTAATTCATCTTACTCTGGACCATCTTCTCACTCTGTTGCTATATCACACGACAGAACACCATTCTCCTCGCTTGGCTATCATCCACAAAACATTCAAGCGACCCACGAGGGTTACCTGAGCGCCTATGGTGATATGGTGCTGAGTGGAGACAACAAGACACGCAAGAGAAGGGGGAATCTGCCGAAAGAGACAACCGATAAGCTGAGGGCTTGGTTTGTCGCCCATCTCCAGCATCCGTATCCTACCGAGGACGAGAAGCAAGAATTGATGAGATTGACGGGTTTGCAAATGAGTAGGTTCTCCTAATTTCTAGCTTTCTTTGCTTCGCTAACATTTACCAGATCAAATATCCAACTGGTTTATCAACGCCCGCCGCCGCCAACTCCCAACCATGATCAACAATGCGCGCGCAGAATCTGATGCTAGATCTGCTCGATCAGCAGATGGAGCTGCCCAAGGAACGGGTAGAGGTAGCGTTGGGCTCGGTGAGAGTGAGGGGGAGTACGAGGACGAATTTGAAACCACCTCATCCATGGGAGGAATGGGAAAGAAGGAGCCAAAAAGCATTTGAGATATCACGATCTACGAAAATCAGGTTTACGACGACATGACATCAGGGCAAAAATCACATAGGCAGAGGACTAATTGGCGAGGAAAGGTCTTCTGGGAAGGCATGAAGAGATTCTCAAAAGCAATACAGGGCCATCGCGATCGCAGCCACGGCCACCATTGAGCGGGACGAATTTTGGCTTTTCTTCGCTTCATTGTACAATAGCCTTTTTAGAGCCCATAACCATATACTGTAGGTGCCGTATGCACAGATATTAAAGCATAATAAATTCCAATGCAAACAAAACAATCCAAACCAAATCTCCGTGGCACGATCATGAGCTTGGTCCCAAGTTAGGTTGATCCCAAAGAAAACAAAACACCGTCTCGTCCGAGTCCCTTCTCGGCTCGCCTCTTCTTGCTGCCAAACTTCGCCTTGGCACCTGGATTGGGCTATAGCTTGCGAATCCTAGGTTTGCTTTGAAGCTTGGGACACAGAAACAAAACTTGGGATACGAAGTGTTTACCATGATAGAATATGGAAGGCTCGTCATTGAGGAGCCTCCTGGCCCGCATGGCTACCCATCCATCGTCATAGCCTGGATTGCATGTTCACTCTCACTCCAACTTGTAACTACAGACCGAATTGGCATTTCCTTGATGGGCGTGGTCCCGTAGGTTAGTATATTTAGGCGTTTGTGTCAAAGCTATTCAGATCTACCAATGATCCACTCAGGCCACAGCCAGCCCTAATTTATCTCCTTTTCCTCGAAACCAGACGGTCTGACTTCGGTGCTAGTCGAGCCGTAGAAACAACCGCACGCACGTACGGAAATAAACATCGCCGTCACAAAATCGAAAGTCGTGATGGGGAAGGAAACATCAGGCTGGATCCTTTTTTTTCCCCTGTCGCGATCGAGTTACAAGACGGATGTTTCAAGGTTGACCAAACTGATTTGCGAACGCCTTGCAGGCATGCTGCTGTTAATCCGTTCATGCTATGGCCTTCTCCGCAGGTGAGAGAGTTTTTTATTGTTATTATTTTGGCGCAAGTAGCCTGTTCTTGGGTGACAGACAAGAGGAAGGCTCGGAAAGACTTGTCAAAAAAGTCAAGCGGGACAAGAGGAGGGGGGAGGAGATCACGGTTCTTGGAACAATCCTTAGCATCACTTCAACCTTCAACCCTTGAAAGCTTGGTGCGGGAACAGCCACAAGGAGCCCCTTAAGTCTCTCGACAACTCCACCTAATAAGTTTAGTTAGCTTTTGAGGGCGTTTCGCTTTGGCTTCTGCTCTAGTATTGGCTGATGGTCAGAGTTTTATACACCCTAGATCCGCTGTGACGGTGTGATTATGACATGGTGATGGTGGTGGTGGAGTTGCCGGTGCTTGACAGCTGAAGAAGGATTGTCTTTTACCTTGGCAAAGTCGTTGAAGGAATGAAGGAATCATTCCGCTACTAGTCTTGACACCTTGACATTCAACCTGTTTTGTTTTAGTGACTGGAGACTGACACTTTGACAGCCCGGCACTTAGTCTTGATAGCGCCTCAAAAAAATCCTGTAGCTTACGGCAAGCTGGACCAAGACCGTGATTAGCTAAGTAACTCCGAATAGTCTCAGAAATAATCTATGGTAATTAATTGCTCCAAAGTGCAAGCAAAACTGCAAAAGCCGAAAACCGAAAGCCGAAATCCGTAAATTTAAATTTCATTTTCTTGTCACATTACTGCTGTGACCACGAACAGCTTGCGTGTTCTCTTCCCTCATTCCAGTACCAGGTACTCTGTACTTCTGCGTTGATAGGGGTGTTGTTTGTCTAGGCAAGGCTTCCCTATCCTAGGCCACCCAGACTACCTGGACTATCGAAATCGGGATCTGCACGGCATTTCAGAAGGGAAAAGCAGGAAGGATCTCACGACAAACAATGCTGCCATGTCACCACCAATTACCCCTCTCCATCAATTCCTGCCAGTACCAGCCAACACTCTCCTTCGGTACTTTTCACAAGTATCCCCCCTCTCACTAGAAGCCCAGACACATCGTAAGTAAGACCTAGCACTACATTCTGCGACTAACGCTGTCCGTGGTTCAGAACTTGGTCCATCTACCTAACTACTTATTACTTTAGTCTAGTTTACCAAAGCTCATTCGAGCAGTAAGCCCGTGACGGGCTTCTAGAATAGGCACTTACGAAAATGTTCCCCCCCTGCTCTATCATGAAAAGGACGAATCATGCATCTTTTGTATATCTATTGGAGAGCCTCAACTATTTTTTCTCCACCTGGCATTGTTTGCTTAAAAAAAAATCCGGTTGGTACTATAATGGTTAGTTTTCTGTAGCGGGGCTCGAGTCCGCAAAGACATGCTAGAGGCCACCAATACGCTCGTGTTATTATCATTCACTGCCCCTGACTAAAACCACTGTAACCCAACTAACTCACCGCTGACAGGATTACTATTCAACTCTGATAAGAAAGTTACTACTTTACCACTTTGGTTGGAGAGGGGGTGACTCCACGGACCACGGCGCGATAAGTGCTGTTGAAAAGTCACAAAAGACCTCGCAACAAGCATTACTTTCGCCAAATTCCAAACAATGCAACTTTGTTTTTTTTTGTTTTTAAGCATTGTAGCTCGGTTACGTAGTTGATACTCACGATGCAATACTAAGATGATTCGTATTCGTACATTTACGATCCAATATCGGCTACATCCACCACTTTTACGAAGTAGCATAAAATAAATAAAGAGCCATGCATAAAATAAGCTTTTTTTTCCCCTTTGGTCCCTTGTTGCACATCTCCCGTGATGACGTACGTTACCACTCAGATGCTAATGCTACTATGTCACTATGTCACTCTCTCTCACTCACTCACTCACTTGTTGACTTTGCAAACCCCGCCTCACCCCCTCCCTCACCCCTCACCCCTTACTCCTCACTCCTCACTCCTCACCAGCCTTATGTTGCACCATCACCATTCACCATTCACTACCACCTATTGACTTTACCATGTCAGACATGTCTATCGCAACTTTCTGTATACCTATCAAAGAAAAGAAAAGGCACTACGGTAAAAGCATAAATAAGGTAAAAGCTTCAGCCTTTTGAGAAAACCAAAACCAAAACCAGCAAGCTCGTTGTAGCTTACTGTACCTACTTGCTTATCTATCGTTCAACAAATCCTGTAGGTATAAAAGATCCAGCCCGGACCAGATGGAAAAGGTCAGGAGGATATCGCATAGGTATACGAAGTATGAACCGATGTTTGTTTGCTACCTGATGATCCACTTGAGTGAGTATTTTTTTTCTTTCTTTTTTTTTAATTCCTTTATTTTCTTTTATTTTCTTTGCTTTGCTTTGCTTTGCTTTTCCCTTCTGCTCTTGGAGATTTTCTTGCATATGATATGATACGATATGAAATGGGGACGGACACGTATGATTAGGGGTCCTCCTGAACCCGCTTTTGTGCATTGGTCATGGTGCTAAGTGGTGCGTCGTGTGTGTTTGTGTTTGTTAACAAACTTCGTACACACACACACATCCGCTGCGTTCTAGACTTGTGGACAAGAAACATGCCGATATGCTGGAACAAAAAAACCGGATTTCAATTTACGCTCAGGTACTCCGTACGTCGTTATCTTGTTGGTCTCAGGTCTATCTATCCCTTACACCGTTTCCTGCCAATTTTTTGGGGGGGGGGAACAAGGATTCCACCCATCCTGAGGAGTCAATCCGCCTCCAAAATAAAATACGTACGAAGTTACTAAAAGGTATATTATTTTCTTGCCGTGCATGTCTTATTGGTCCGTGGGGTTATGGCAGCAAACGATGCAAGGGATTGCTAGTAAGTATAGGCAAATGAAAGGGCGGAGAAGGGAAACTCTCGTGGAGATTAGGCAGCTGAGTAGTTAAAACTTTATTTTGAAGTCCTAGCTAGGCCCATAGGCCCAGCCCTGCCTGTACGAGAGACATTCGCATGCGAGCCTGCAAAACAAGAACCTACAAGCGTTGAATGGATATGTCTCATTGCGATTTCGGTGCACAGGGAGGACGTGTCCGTTTTTTCGCTCTGGTAATTACAGACTTTAGCCGAGATCGATGTGAAAGGGTTATGAAATATACAGAGAGGAAAACGGAAGTGGAGAAGTGATCCAAAATACCCAATTAGTAGCTCCCCTGTCCTTTTTCTTTTTTCTTAATAGTCCTAAAAAAATTCTTCTGCTATTAAATGTATCAAAAGTCCATGCTCCTGTAGTGAAAACAAAAATTCTTAAG
>JAJONI010001182.1:0-14016 GCA_022190145.1 Pezicula rhizophila
ATCTTAGTGACTTTAATTCTGAATGTAATTGATCTTCTTGATTCTTAATTACCAAAAGGTATCGACTTATCCCTCGATATGATACAACTACAACAGGAACTTAGACTACACAAGAGACTAGGGGTTGTAGTCTAATAATAAATACCTATCTACTACTATATAGATTCTTTTCCTAAAATAAACACAAGAAATCATCGTTATAATAAACAGGAATAATTAATCCTAACATATATATCCCCTCCCCGTGCTCATTTCCTCGCACTTCTCCCTCCCCCTCCACCTAATCCTCCCTACCATCTACCAACCTACAGACCACCCACCCACACTATTCTCCCTCTGCACCTAAATCTCCTAATCCTCTAACCTCTCATCCAAATATCAACCCCCCAAAAAACCCCTCTTCGAATTTCTCCCCAACTCCGAACTCCAGGCATCAATCTTAACAGCAACAAGCACACATTCCACAGGCCCCCTAGCACCACTTTTATGTTGAACTCGTAAGCGCCATTGTCCTGTTTTGACGATCCAGGATTCTCGTTCTCTTTCTTCTGTATTCCATCCAGGTCCTGATTGTGGTCTGCTATCACTCCCACCTCCCACCCCACTACTTCCACCAAAAAATTCATCACCACCTTCCCCTCTCCTTCGTTTCCTTGGTGGACTCCTCACACTGCTTCTTCCATCACTTGTTCCATCTTCATTCTCTTCATCATCACTGATCTCCACAAACTGTCGCTGTTGCCGCCTAGCTCCTGTAGTAGTGGTAGACCACTCCTTCCCATCAAGCATAACACATGTCTCCCCCTCCAAATAAACCTTCACCTGATCTTCACTCAACAGCGTATTCCCAGGACTAGCAGGCTGAGACCCAGCACCACCCTTCCCATTCTTCATTAGTAACCCTAATGGTTGACTAGTACCACCGAGCCCCATTTTCGTAGCTACAACTTCAAATAGTCTACTTATTCGTTTCTTGCCTTCGCCGAAGAATTCGGCGCGGACGTCTTCGATGTTGCTTAAATTAAGGTTTGAGGATGGTGAGGGGTTTGAGGGTGTGAAGTGGAGACGTGTACATTCATCGCCGATTTCGAGAACTAGTTCGTAGGGTTGTGTGTCTACGAAGGGGCGGGAGTAGTTTATGTAGCCTGAGTAGGGAGGGGTTCTACTTCCTGATGAGGAGGAACCTCCTGAGGACCTACTCATCATTTGAGCCGGTGTAGGGAAATTTGGGGGGCCGATGGAAATGCCGCTCTGTCTGACATCCTCTAGCCTCAAGCAAATTTCTTGCTTTTGCCTTGCTAGATTGTAGGAAATGTGATGTGGGATTAACTTTTGCTCAAGTCCTTTTAGATGGAAGTATCTACAGTCTCTTAATAATTCGGCTCTATGCTCTTCGTTCTTAATGTGAAGTGGATATCCCCGAAGGAGGTGCAGTATCTCAGCAAAGGTGTCGGCTGAGCGGTTTGGGACTGATGGTGGCATTATTGATGGGGGTCGTAGTAGACCATCTCTGTTCAAACCGGGAAAAACTTCGGTTGGGGTCGAGAAGAAGACTGCAAAGCCGAGTGAGAAGTAGTTGGGTGAGTTTCCAGGATCGGAGAAGAGCTCTCGAGGGATCTGGAAGTCGCGGTGGCCGATGGAGATGAAGATACTCTCTTCGTAGAGTTGTGAGATTAAGCGTGGTACTGTGAAATTTTGTTAGCATGGTTGGAAGAGGCAAGAGGGACAAAGTAGGGCTGGAGAGAGTAATCGAAATGAGACAAGTTAGAGAATTTATCCTATACGGTTAATCTTATCTCAAACCAACTTCAAGAAGTGCAATACTCACGACTATAAAACTGAGCATCAGCAAATAACTTAACAAAATGCGATCCATTTTTTGGCTGGACATGATAACCCTGCAGATGCCTCGAGATATCTGCAAAAGTCGCCGGATCTCGGTCAATGTAGAGCGTTCTAATTGTTGGGGTTTCCGTATCTTCGCTTTCAGCCGTTTGTGCTAGCTGACATTTGAAAAATTGCGAGAAGTATGAGGGTGCTCTTGGTGAGTTAGTTTGGTTCTTGTTTCAAAGATAGAGATGCAGATGCTAATCTGACAAGAGTGTTGAGAATGAAGGCTATGGATGGAGGCTTCCACAACTATGGAAGTCTTCGTCCATGTTTCGAGTCCTAATGCAACACCCGCTTCAAAGCAAATTACGCCCATAAAAACCAACTAACTCTCCCTCCACCAAATTAAAAGCAAAAGTAACAAAACGAAGAGAAAAAAGGGGAATTACATACCATCAGAACTGATACTAGCCCCACTCAACCTAAAAAGCTCACTCCCGATTTGAATAGGAAAAACCCGTTCATGAGGTAGAATAGTAGGAATATCGGTGTTCCACTTCCTAGCCGTCATTCCTCTATCCCTCAAGATACCAGGTAGACTATCTGTTACACCACCACCCCTTCCCTGACTCTGAGGAGGCGTAGGTGCGGATCTTTCTCTTCCAGCTGGTCCAGTTGGTCCAGTTGGTCCAGTACCAGAGAACGATTGAGGATGCTGGGGAGGAGGTACACTCCCTCCAGATTGTCCCGATGATTCTCCTGCTCCTCCTCCTTGTCCCATTCCTGACATCAAATGAGGAGTCCCGTTTCCCATAGCCATCGTACTATCAATCCTCCGTATAGCGGCTTTAGGTCCATCCATCTCATATCAATATCAAAATATCTCCCCGCCTCTCGTCTTCGATTCCGTAAAGGTTTCCCCTCCGCTACCGTCGTCTTCCAGGCGGCCACTCTCAAGGAAGTTTAACCTCAGCCAATTTAAACTCCAATCCAATCCTAATCCAATGAAAACGCCAGTCAACCGTTCCCTGTAACTCGTACACTCGTACACTCGTACACACCTCACGAACCCCAAACTTAAGCTTTCTTGACGTATAGCACGTGACGTATTATATACTCAACGCTAATTTCCGCACGTGTCAGGTTTAAAACCAGCAGCCTTTCACAAACATACCAAATCACGTAGCTCGTTCGCCGTTTTTGAGTCCCCCGTAAGAATGTGGAGAAACGGATCGGATCGCCTGAAGGGAGCTGATGTGAGATGAGACACCGGATTGATTAAATAGCTACTGTATGGAGGCGATGGATTGGATCGCATTAAGGGTTTGCGACAGAGGAAGTTTGGGCTGAAGCAGAAAGGCTGCCGTCTTGATCAGCTCGTGGTCAGCATCTCCACGCTAGGGCCAGTTTAGGAAGGTCACGGCATGACATCGGTCACGTGTAGCACTCTCTTTGAACGACGAGTCCTTGGACAATAATAGATTAGATTAAGTTAAGGCAGAGCCTGTCTATCACCACATTATTACAGTATTCACAAAGACAACAAAGACATTTGAAATCTAATCTTCATTTTGACTATTACTTGACTTCTTTTGATGACCTCCGTAGATCTGTCTGCCGGACTTATGATCGACTCTAAATGCCCATCTAGCTCCGGCCATGTTTGCACCATAATACCACCCTTGGCCAAAAAAAAAACCTTTACAATTACACATTGTACCGATCTCTATCAGGTCATATATGACCCTGATCTCTCATATCGTGTCGTATGCCAACCTTGATTAGCGGGTATATTCATCAATCCTCTCCATTCAATCTTCTCCACTTATTCCTGGCTAGAGCTTGAGCTCTGGTTTGGCTTCAGGCTTAGGCTTAACTTCCTCATCCGTCCTGATGGTTGGGTAGCTGCTTGGCTTGTAGACGAGGCACTCGTGTAGGTCTGTAATGGCTGTCCCTGCTGTTGTTGTTGAACAGGAGGGAACATGCTATAGCCACCTTGATCGCCGTAGCCCGCAGGCTGATATTGTGTTTGGTACTGATCTATGGATGGTCGGCCCATGCCCATCTCAGCCTCCTCATCAATCATCACATTTGAGGCGTTTTTTCGGGGTGGAGGGCTTGCTTGAGTGAGTCTGAGTCCAGGACTTTCAGCTGTGCCTGGAAAACCTGGGATGCTCTCTCCAGGCTTGCGGCGGCCGCGTGTTGATTTGCGCTTCATGAGGCCTTGTCGCACCTCCTCAAGTTCATGGCTTCGTCTCATGCGTTCTGTCGATGATTCCTCGCCACCGAGGGTATCGGCATCATCCCGGAGGTCACCACCTTGAAGTGCGGCATCTGTTCCTGGTTTGCGTGAATTCATTGCCTCTGCAGCTTTGTATTCGCCGCCTAGAAAATCAATCCCAGATGATTTACTGGCCATTGACGAAGCAGCTGGTGCCGATGGAATAAGACGCTTAGCTTCTTTAGCCTTGCTTGCCTTGTCTCTTGCTTCGGCAGCAAAGGCGTCCGACACGGCAACTGAGTAGCCAGGGTTCGTTGCACCTCCAAGTGCCTCACCACCTCCGCCTGGTGCGTAGATTGGGACCCTTTTTAGAGCTAAAACAAGGGCGCACATAAACTTGCTTCGTCTAGCGGCACGAACAGTCTCGTTGTGCCAGTTGCCTTTGTGTTTGATTTCAATCTTAAGTTGCATCTTGTCCATGTTACCAATGCCTGTAGCCTCAAGCACAATATCGGGCTGGAAATCTCTGCTATTGTCAGGATTCCGGACAAAGGCCTCCATTTCCTTGCGAAGTGTGTCGATGTCTTCGAGCGACGTATCGAAGGAGATGAATATGTCAAGTTGTTCTTTCATGGCTTTGCTGCGAGTGATGTTCTCAATCCATAAGTTGTTGAGAACAATGTTTGGAACCTGCTTCTGTTAGCGTAGCAGTGAGAAATTGGTGGGATACATACCTGGACCATCTTCATATTATCAATTCGCTTAAAGATAGTGTAAAGAAGGGAGATTTGCTCGACAACCATGTACTCCTGTGTTGGTCCAACAATATCCACACGATCACCAACATCATACGGATGCTTAACGAAAAGGAAGATACAAGATCCGAGGAATTCTTGAGTTGTGACAGCAAAGACGAAGGACAGAGAAAGAAGTGTTGTTCCAGCAGTAGCCAAGGTAGTAATAAAGCTCGTATCCTGGAAAGCGACTATTTTCAATCAGTAAGAAAACATGATCGAAAGGCAGAGTAAGAACTCACCGAAAATGAAGACCACAACAACGAAAAGAACAGTAACAAGAATTTGATCCAGAACTGCAATCGCCTGGCCAACGTCACGCATGCTATGGGCTATGGCCTTTCGGTCTCTACCAATTTCAACAACCTTCATGATCATCTCATCCAAACTAATATCACCATTTCCGTCGTTGTCGAGGGCATTGAAAGATTCCTCTGCTTCCTCTTTGCGAGCTGGACCAAGGACCTCTCGGAAGTCGTCGAGAACCAAACATTCACTTCCCTCAACCACGAAAGACATCCAAATTCGTTTGGCTAAGGCTTCTGAGGATTTAGTCTTCTCAAGAGCTTCAATGACAACGGAGTGAGCGGAGTTGGGATTGAAGACTTCTTTGCCAGTAATCTCAGAAGCGATGTTACCGAAAACAGAAGTGACTTTGTCTCCGAATCGTCCCACATCACCAATGAATCTCATGGGGGTAACCGAGCCAGACCTGGCGTGGCCCTTTTTTCCAGAAGCTTTGGCCAAAATTACCTCAATGCTGTCGTTGATAACATAATCCTCTTCGGCGAACTCTGGACAGTACATTGGGAACAGCGTTCTCGAAGCTTCGTATAAAAGTCCAAGCAGATGAATAGCGTGCTTAGAGTCTTTAATGCGTCCATCAAACGATCGTCGGTGATAGTTGATACTGATCAGCTGAATAACAAACTTCTCGCCTAGAAGTAGTGCAAAAGCAATCAAAATAGGGCCTAGAACCCTCTTCATAATAGTAACCCACTTCTCCGGCTCCTGGCCGTTTAACTTTGCGGACGTCAAAGCCGTGAATGTAACCAGTGCAGTCACGGACCAACCGACCAAGGAAAGGGGGATTTCCAAGGCTCTGATAACCGAAGCATACTTTCGCGTGCCTGTGCTGACCACACCACAAAGGAACATGAAGACGTAAGGTAAGGCTTTCGAGACCAACTTGGATATCCAGAGACTGAGCCATACGATCTCGACCCAGAGGAAGAAGAGATACATCCTCATGCCACCAATTCGTGCTTCTGGGTAGAGGACGGCACCAATGATAATGGGTGCAGCCACGAGCAATGCAACGGGAAGCACATACACAAAGTACCTAGTGATGACGGAGAAATTAACGATCTTGTTGTATAACCTTCCTAACGCATTGACGGATTGTTCCTCTCCATCTGTGCCAATCCGCTTCTTTGAATCCATCTTCTTGATCTGCCGCTTCCCAGCAGCGCCACGAGAGAAGAAAGTCTTCTTCTCCTCATCCTTGAATGTAGGTTGCTGACTGAAATCGTTCAGAGCTCCCTCGCCTGGCTTCCGTGCACCTGTCGACGAACTGTTTGTGCGAACATTGGTGAGGGGGATGTCGTTTTCGTAGGGCATGTTGCTCGAGGAGGGGTTGCTCAGGGGTTCGAAGCCTTGAAGCCGGGGGGAGAGAGGAGACCGCGACATTAAATCCAGAGACGACGATCAAAATGGGAGGAGGCCCTCTTTTCCAAGAGAGGCAGACTGACAGATATGGTCGAGTGCGGTGTGACTGGAACGCGCGGGGTGGAATTTCTGCAATGCAGGAGATCAGCCCTGGCTTTTTACGTCGAAAAGAAAGTTCGTGGATCTGCGAATGTGACGTGCGCTGCGTAGTAAAGGTACAATGCCCGATCAGTCAATTAGAATACTGGGAGTCTAGCAGCTGGGCTGAACGAGGGTGGTGGATATGGTGAATTTAGGCCAGCCGTGGTCGTAATGGTCAGATGGTGATCTTCATCAACAGGAGGAGGTCCGCGTCAAGCGATTGTCGAAATTTGAATGACGTAGCAAAACGAGAGTCGTGTGCTCGCAATGCACAAAATATGAAATAATATATCTTCGTCGTCCTCGAGCAGCCGCTGTCGAGGTTGCTTGGGTTGGGACAGTCGAAAGGTCTCGCGAGGTCTGACCAGGACAAATAATAAATTCGATGAGAGATTGATTGCTGGGGAGAGAATAGAGAGAGAGAGACAGAGAGAGAGCCCTTGACCTTGAACCCTGAAGTTTCCCCTTTTTCTCGGTTCAGAGTTCAGAGAGTTCAGTCAGAATTCAATTAGCAGAGCTGCTGCTGCTGCAGGTACGACGACGGATTACGGGAGCACAAAGCAAGCAAAGCACGAAACGCGCCACCAAGGTCGTCTCTGGCTGGTGGAAAAGGTGAAAGAAGCCTAGGGAGCCCCCTAACGGTGGACTCGTGCTCTTGCCGGTCGTTTCAGATTCAGCACAACGGGAAGGGAAATGCCTGAAAACTACCTCAATTGATGATGTTGATTGGCCCGATGCTGTCAGTCAGTAGTATAAAGGGATGAAAAGATTAAGGAATAACGAATGAGTACGAATAACCAAGCGGATGGATTATTCAATGGATGCCACGATGGATTTGATTGGTATGGAAAGTGAATTCTGTTATTGAAACATGTGAAGGTTAAGGAAACAAAAAAAACATGTGTGGTCTGTTTGCGTCCTTTTTGAATTGGAGTCTCTCTGCATCTGGAACTTTGGAGAGAGAGACTGCAGAAAAACGTACCCATGGGCCACGTCGTGATGATGGATGATGATGATGATGCCCTCTCAGCCACCTCCATCATCGGCAGTCTCTCAGCCTCTCAATAGTCTGCCCCTCCTAACTACAAAAAAGTATATTTCCCCGTTGACAAAGCAAAAAAAAACAAGAATTCTCTTCATTGCCGATGCCGAGCCGCGCCAACACTTACGGGGAGAGAGATCTATTTCTGGGCGCCGAAAAAAAGCCCCCTCAAAAAAAAATCAAAAGGAGCCAACCCACCGATCCCCCACCACCATACGGCACGGAACAACGTTGCAATTGAAAAGTAATCCAATCTTGTCTTGTCGTGGCGGGGCCGACCAAAAAAACATAAGAGATTTCGTCATCAAACACGATTATTCAAGGAAGTATCTGGAATGTTTGGTCCAAAGATATCATGAGTGATCAAGACATGAAAATTGATGCGACAAGAGCCAAGGCACTGCTTTCTCAGTTACAAGCCGTGTCGGAGCGAGTCTCTCAGGCTGCGAATGGAAGAAATGTTCGTTCCTTCAGCATTAAATTATCATTCGGTCAAGCAAAGTCCAAGTGGATGGATGGATTTAGCTCTTCTTTGTCCCCTTGACTCTGCTTCGAAGTGCCTTGAAGCTGATTTGGCGATCCTGTAGGTACGGCTCGTAGCGGTTTCGAAGCTCAAGCCGGTTACAGATGTTCTAGCTCTCCATCAAGCTCCCTCTTCACATCTACATTTCGGAGAGAATTATGCTCAGGAACTGGGCGAAAAGGCCGAGCTGTTGCCCAGGAGTATACAGTGGCACTTCATAGGCGGTTTGCAGTCCAGTACGTGATTCTCTCCACCTGTCCCATCATCTAGATCACGTGCTACACAGGGCATTCTCCCCGCCATCTTCTTTTATCCATGAACTGACATACGTCCAGATAAAGCCAAACCACTTGCAGCGTCCATCCCCAATCTCTTCTGCGTCTCCTCTGTAGACAGTGCGAAGAAGGCAACTCAGCTTGACAAGGGCCGGGCCGAACTGCTCCAAGCTCACCCCGAAATCAAAGACAAGCTCAACATTCACGTCCAGGTCAACACGTCTGGTGAAGCATCGAAATCTGGTGTCTCCCCAGGTTCAGAAACCCTCGAGCTTTGCAAGCATGTCGTGACCGATTGCCCAAATCTCAATCTTCTTGGTCTTATGACCATCGGGGCGATTGCCAGATCCAAGGAGACCACGCCAGAGAATGAAAATGAAGACTTTGTTACATTAACAAAGGAAAAGGAGGCTGTGGAGAAGGAGTTGGGACTAGAGTTGGAATTGAGTATGGGTATGTCTGAGGATTTCGAGGGCGCTATCGCTCTGGGAAGTGGAGAGGTTCGAGTAGGAAGCACGATCTTTGGGGAGAGACCTGCAAAAGCAGACTTCAAGGTCAAATAGGCCGTTACTGAGAAGCAGTGGAACCCGTTTCGAGATTATAGCCCCTGTTGCTATAAAAACTCCCAGCTGTTCTTGTGGTCGTTGATGGTCCCTGTCTCGATGCTCAAAACAATTACAGTGTCTGCGGCTTTGGTCGCCATCAAGACTTCAGAAAAGCAAATGCCTTCTTAGTTAGTGTAGAATTTATAGAAAGCCTTCAACTCCAGCGCACAATGTTCATTATGATAGATCTTAAGCAGAAGAAATGGCTCAGACGGAAGATGAAATAGGTTGTGACGCGAGGTACGTACAATAGCAAAGTTTGCCATGCTGAAATATTTGATCCAGTGTTACAGATGTCTGTTGGTCGTCTGATATCACTTATTGACAACTATATCACCCAGGATTCCCATGTTTATGTAGATGTGTTGTCGTCTTGACATTTCTGCAACCATCTTGAGATAAGCGAAGTGAGGCTTTAAGAACAGAAAGATATAGCAATTTAAAATGTTGTCTGCCGGAAACTTATTAATGTCAAGGTCGAAGCGTAACTTTTTTTTTTTAAGATAAAGCCGTGATGACTATTTGCCGGTAGAGATTGGAGTAAAAATTTATCCCCGCTTCCACATTGCCTGCACGTCACTTCTAGAAGATAAAGTATCAGCACTGTCAGTCTCACCACACATCAAGAAATTCTCCGTTCAACGCCATAAAAGTTCACAGCTCAAACCAAATCCTGCCAATTGTAAGGCCCGCAGCAGTTGTACAGCATCTTGGTTACCCTTTCAGGCCTCGAAATGCTCCTCTAGAGAGGGGTTCGTTGTGAATCATGGACCTCGGCTATAAAAGCTTAGCTCATCCTGTCCAGGATTCTCCATCTTCTCGCGAGTCGCTACATCTCTACGCCTCTTTTCCCCCACAACTTCCAGGGTCCCTTCTAACTACCAGTAACATAACGCTGTGCCTACTGTTGGATTCCGAGTCTATTCCATCTTTGTCTACACCTTCCGTGAATACGACAAGGCCGATGTGAATTGAAAAGATCTCGGGGCTTATGACCTCATGACCATGTCGACAGCACCTTGTACCTGTAGCACCTTGTACAGTGCTGTGCTGCCTCTACTGAAGCCACTGTTGGATGCACATCTTTGCGGGGATGGAATGAGCCCAAGAAGGACGTTCCTTGTTAACGTATGCTCATAAAGGTAGGCCTTTTATCCGCAGCTTCAGACAAGTATTTATTCGCCGTTTCCCCTCTTTGTGTTGCGCTGTCTCTTGCTTTGCCTCATCTCCTCCCTCATCTTTGCCGCCAGATCCTCTTCTTCTTCCTTCGTTTGTGGTTCTCTACCTTGCAGAATCCTTTGAGGCACTCAAGCCAATCTAGTGATTCAGATCACGGACAAGTGTTTGCCATGAAGGCCTTATTTCTCTTTGGCCTTGGAGCTACAGCCAGCACCTTGGCAGCAGTACTCGAGCCTTTGCATGCCCGACAGTCCAATTGGACCATAGGCCAAACAGTCAATACCACCAGCGGCCCAGTTTCGGGCCACCCGAGTTCCAACGCCTCTGCCGTTTCCGAATATCTTGGAATTCCCTTTGCGCAACCTCCTCTTGGAGACCTTCGATTTGCCGCTCCACAGCCATTTAATGGCACCGCTGCTATCAACGGCACATCTTACGTAGGTTTCTCCTCCTAAGCAGCGAGGTCATCACTTATGGCATGGCTATATCAAGTTACTTGAGCTAGCTTAATGTTTTAAGATTTCAGCCCCTCAACTTATTAAAGATACAGTATTGGCTATTTTTCTTCTTTGAAGTCATTGGGATAGTTTCTGTAGCTCGGAATATTGCTGCGAGTAATTAGTAGCAGCAGGAGCTCTAACTCTACCAATTGCATTCATTAACATCCACCATAGGGATTTTCCTGTCCAGTTGTCCGCGGCGCATCCAGAAATGCCTCTGCATATACCGCTGCCAATATCACGTCACAAGGGGTGACGATCCTAACGGTTCTAGGGCAGTCCACTCAGACAAGCGAGGACTGCTTGACATTGAACGTGTGGACAAAGCCGCAGACTGGTGACACTAAGAAGGCTGTACTCGTCTGGATATATGGTGGAGGATTTGCTAGTGGAAGTTCAAGTTCACTCCAATATAATGGACAGACTATTGCCGACCAAGAGGATGTTATCGTGGTAACTTTAAAGTGAGTAGAGTTCTTAGAAAATTAAGAAACATCAAAGCTAATGTAAGGTAGCTACCGAGTCAATGTCTTTGGCTTCCCGGGGAACCCTGCAGGCACCAACAACCTTGGATTACTAGACCAACGTCTAGCTGTCGAATGGGTTCGCGACAACATTGAGGGATTTGGAGGAGATGCCAGCCGCATCACAATTTTTGGGCAGTCTGCTGGTGGTGCATCTGTTGATTATTACAGCTATGCATGGGTGGACGACCCAATTGTTGCCGGATTCATTCCCGAATCAGGAACGGCATTCAGCTGGGGTCTTCCAAACAAAGCTGAATTCAGTGCTAATGCTTGGTTCAACCTGACAACCAACCTGGGCTGTGGAAATTCCACTAGTGATGCAGCTACTGTTCTCGCCTGTACCCGCACTAAAAATACAACGGAAATCTTGGACGCCATTCCCCCAAGTTCTGGTACAACAGGCGTACTTGGCTACTTTGGCCCAACAGTCGATAACACAGTCATCTTCTCCAACTATACTGCTCGCTCTGCCGCCGGAAACTTCACCAAGAAGCCACTATTAATCGGTAATAATAATAACGAAGCTGGCCTCTTCATCACCTCATTTGCTCTGCAAGGGCTTAGCTATCCCTCTCTATTCTGGGACGCCTTCAATCTTCAAGAATTTACCTGCCCTGCTAGCCTCCGTGCAAACGTCAGTGTGGCAAATAATGTCCCAACATGGCGTTACCGCTACTTTGGAGATTTCCCCGACTTAACCCTCGCACCTGGAAGCGGTGCCTGGCACGGCAGTGAAGTAGCTCTTCTCTTTGACGTGATGCCAACCTCTCCACCTGCCACTGATGCTGAAATCTCAATTGGGAATTACATGCGTGGTGCATGGGCAGCATTTGCCAAAGATCCAGTTAATGGTCTCAACGACTATGAAGGTGGATGGCCTCAATACGTTCCCGGCCAGGAGACTCTGATTCGATTAGCGTACGATAATGTTACTGGTACGAATCTGGCATTGCCTTATACTTACGATGCTGGGTGTACATCGGTTAATGTATCAAGTACTGATACTGGTGGTTATACTGGGAACTCGACTAGTACTGGTGGGACTTCCAGTACGAGTAGTGGAACTGTGGCTACTCCGACTAAGAGTGGCGGTAGTAAAATCAACGTTTCTCTGGTAGAAGGAATTTTTAGCGCGTTGGTGCTGTGTCTCCTACTTTAACTTATATAGCAAATCCGGGATAGAGCCCTAGAAACCATGATCTAATGTCAATATTAATTGATAATTAATTACGCATCTAATCAACAGCTTATTTATATTTATTACAATTAATATATATTGATTATATGGGGTTCTTAAATATCATCACCACTGATAACTAGTAGTCCTATTCCTGAATATCTCGCCCAACAAAAACATCAATATCTTTTCTTGCCTTATAAAAACTAATAAAAAAAACTTATCAGATATATGGCCAACCATCACAATACACAAAGATAATCCCCGAAGCAAAATATAAAAAATATCTTCTTTATGCTACTTGCAACATTCAACGCTTCTATACTGTAAAGTACAGAATTACATGACCAAACGACTCACAAACTCGCTCTCTCAAAAAGGGCTCTCCTGCACTCTCCACTCCATCACCATGAACGACTCAAGCCTCAACGACCCCACTTCATCCAAAGTCGTAACATATAGAGATCACCCAATCCATCCCAGGACACTGCTCCCTTCGCAGACATCTTCCCCATTTCCCAACCTCTAGTCTCTAACCTCCAGCCGCAACCTCAGCTCGTATAAACCAACCAGGCATGTCAACCATATCAAACCTACATACGAACTCAGAAATCTCCTCAATCGATAGCCACATATGTCTCAAAGCCTACGCTGTATGAATCCGGATTCGCATCCGCAAAAAGGGGGGAAACTGCCTGCTGGTTCTGTATATGTACCCCCCTCCTAGAAAGACTACGAGGAAGATATTTTCGAAATGAAAAGATGGTGGTTTTCTCGGGTGTTGGTGAGGGGTATAAATAAGGAAGGAAGGTGAAATAGTTTAAAATGTCGTTAGGGTTAGTTGATGATGGTTTCATTGCGAAAGGGTGGGAGTGTTGAGGCTGGGAAGAGAGAGAGAGAGAGATTGGTTGGGATGCTGCTTGGTGGTGGTGAAGTCGTAGAGTGAGTGTCTTTTTATATATTTGAGATTTCTGAGATTGAGAAGAGATGGGGTTATGATGGAGTTTGGGGAGATGATGACTTGATTGTTATATCTGTTTTAAGTGAGGAGTTGCTATGTGTTGAAGGGTAAATTGGGCTTACTACTATGTTCCTATGAAGGTCCCTAAGGTGCATAAAGCCCTTTTGAGCGAAATTGCGAGTGTCAAGGCTAAATAATTGGAGGTGACGACTGACTACTCTAATATCTACATCGCGACTTCAGGTATTCGAAGGTTGAATGATCTTCTTATTATCAGAAAAGAAGAATGAAATCTGTCAAAGTGTTGGTCAAAAGTAGGTTGTTATTGTTGATGAAAACCAGAGGCTTGAGGGCTAACTATATGGCTCAAAAACCACGCTAAACCACTTTGGGTTAGCACCTCTATAATCACTACTATATCATGCCCTATACCACAGAAAGCTCGCCCCTAAGTGCTACAAACATCCCTCTCTATACTAATTAGTATAGGAACCTATGTGCTGTAAAGGAAAGGAAAAGAAATTAAATGCTAGAAGTATAATCTATATAAAGACTTAAGGTCTAAAACCCATC
>JAJONI010001183.1:0-14004 GCA_022190145.1 Pezicula rhizophila
AACCTCTTTGTTCCATATTCAAACCAAGCGTGCCCTAGTCTTACTTTATTGTTACTCGGGGATTGGAACTTTTGTTTTGTTAAGAATTAGATTCTGAGATTCAATTGTACATACCTACAAGTTCTTTATCGTACAAAAATATTCGCTTGATGGAATTTCAAAAACTGTTAGTCACTTAACGTCATCCGAAGGAACAAAGGTTGCAACAGCTAAGATTTCTGACCCTAACCCTATTGGCTAGAAACCCCTGTCGAGAATCTACAGGGGAGCTTGTTTGTATGCGGGTTTACAATACTTGCGCCAGCAACCACTGTATGTTATCGCATTTACACTATTTGCCGCCATACCCACGGACTATTAGGACGTGCACCAAGCGAGCTTGCTTCACTGCGCTTCACATCTCATACAACATCGCTTAACGTGAAATTTCCCTATACAAAGGGCTTTAGATGGTTCGAGCTCGAAGATCACCCGTTTTCTCAAATAGATTCTATGTGTAACTTACCTAGTTGTAGCAAACGAGAACCCTGGACGTGTTTCTGAACCTGCTCTTCTTATACTGTACTTCTAAGTAGAAATCTAACCCGGAATTCTCCCTTCGCTTACGGCAAAGTCTTCAGGTACTAGACTACACAACCTGTACAAACATGTATAAGTGCTGCACAAGGCAAATTTCTTCCTCTCTTCGCCTGCCGGAACAGCGCTATCGGTATTAAGTATTGTAGACTGATAATTAACGGAACGATCCGTCCCGGGTTTCTGTACATCGCATCAGAATGCGATCACCAAGTAGAAGCAGTGGGACGAGAAAGAGAACCGACATTCCCGTGAAGGGTCAACACGATTAATCCAACAAGTTGATCAATCAGACATTGGGCCGATAACGAATAAGTTGTCACACCGCTCTCAGGTGCCTCCGTACCTTGCCTAGATTAAGAACACCCACTTTTATAGTTCCTGTCTATCTCATCTCAGGTGGTTGACTTGGTGGACGGCGACTTTCCCGGTACCGGGTAAACATCGTACAATGAAAAACTTTATTTGTCAATGTCCTCATCACATTCTAGTCGTTCCTAACGTTCCATGATGTAAAATGTTCATCTTGTGAATATAGTGGATCTCTTTCTCATCCGACGAGGTGGATATTTTGTTGGATTTTCTTTGTACTTTAATAGGGCGAGTGCTTTGTATGTTCCACATACTGTTAGTCTAATGGGCGATGATTGCTGCTATACATACTTGATGATTCCCGAGATTTCTTTGAATTTGCCACCTACTGCGATCATGCTTTGTTAAGCCTTCTTGTATCTATTGGTTCTTGAAAGCGTAATATTGAAGATGTATTTCTTTGATGCTACCAAAGGGGTGTCCATAGCCTTAGCACTCTTCTTAAACATAGCCCCGACTCTAGCATTGAATTTGACGAGCAATGCTCTCTTGTCCTCTGGAAATGGTAAGGGTTATTCTTGTGCCCCAAGGATAAACTATGCTCACCACACCACTTTTTCTAATTAGTTGTTATGGACAGTAGATGGTCCTTGGCGTATGAAAAAGCCAGGAATCTTGTTTCTCAAATGACCAACGAGGAAAAGATAAATATCACAACCAGTCTTGACATAGCCAGCTTCAGTGCAATTCAGAACAAAGATGGTAGTCAAGGTTTGATTGGCTACTACTATGCATCTGGATTTTCACAGACTTCCGCCCTTGCTGCGACGTGGGATCGCGATCTCATTTATGAACAAATGAAAGCTGTTGGAACCGAATTGTAAGCTATTTTATCTGTTGAATATGCTGATTAAGGCTAACTTTTGCAGCTATAATAAAGGATATCAGGTACTATGTCTTTATTGCCTCGGCCTTTGGGAGATATCTGACATGAAACAGATGATCAATGGTCCAACGTGTGGTCCTTTAGGCCGAGTCGCAGCCTCGGGCAGATTAAGTGAAGGACTTGGTCAAGACTCGTATCTCAACGGCATTGCTACGGGTCTCGCCGTCTCAGGTTTAGCCGACGCAGGAGTAATTCCTCAAGGAAAAGTATTCATTCCATGATTCTTGAAACCTAGAAAGACTTTTTGAAATTGCAGCTGATATTTGTTAAGCATTTCCTCCTCAATGAACAAGAAACAAATCGGACAGCAGGTGCCGGAAGCTGGATTCCAGGAGTAATTCAACCATATTCCAGTGATGCTGATGATAAAGTTCTCCACGAGACTTATCTTTGGCCATTTTATGATGCTGTTAAGGCAGGTGTTGGAGCTGTTATGTGTGCTATGAATGCAGTGAATGGAACCCAATCATGTGAAAACAGCCCCTTACTCAATGGTTTACTGAAGATGGAACTTGGTTTCGTAGGGATGGTACTTCCAGATGTCTGGTCCCAGTTCACATCTTACGGTTCTCTGAATAGCGGCACTGATGTCGGTTCATCAAGTCTCTGGTCTGAGGATATAATTATGGCGGGTTTGAAAAATGGATCTGTTACCCAGGATCGGTTGGATGATATGGCGATTCGGAATGTCATTGGCTATTTCTACGTTGGGTTGGATGAAGTTGATCAACCTACTTTGGCGACTCATACGCTACATCGGGATGTCAGAGCTAATCATAGTAAGATGATTCGTGCTCATGGTTCTGCAGCTATGTCACTGTTGAAGAATGTTGATAATGCTCTTCCGTTGAAGGCACCTCTTTCGATGGCAATTTTCGGAGCACATGCGGGCCCAGTTATTGGTGGACCAAAGTAAATATACTCCAGTCAACGAGAGAATCATGGTTGGAGTATCAGCTAATAAAACTTGTAGCGTTGGATTCTCAATCAATGGCACTGTCGACCCCGTCTATCCAGGCCATCTTGCTGGTTCAACGGGAAGCGGAACAGCTACATTTCCATACCTCATGACACCCTACGATGCATTGAATCAGCGTGCAATGACAGATGGCACCATGTTGAGCTGGATAATGAGCGATGATTTCACACCACCAACTGGCAGACTGTACCTCCTCGGATCGAATCCTGGAAATTACGGTTTCGGAACAGGTACGAATCAAAATGTCAGCATACCCGAGTACGCTTCGAACACAGAAGTCTGCATCGTTTTTCTCAACGCATGGTTCGGTGAAGGATCGGATAGGACTGAGCTTCGCAATGTGCAGCAAGATAATTTGGTTCTTGAGGTTGCTTCTTATTGCAATAACACCATGGTAGTTGTTAATAGTGGGGGGCCCCGGATCTTATCAAGTTGGAACGATCATGAGAATGTTACTGGTATCTTGTATGGTGGTTTACTAGGTCAAAATTCTGGCCTTAGTATTGTTGATGTTCTTTACGGCGATGTCAATCCATCTGCTCGCTTGATCCACACCATCGCTAAGGACGAATCGGATTATCCTGCTAGTATCTGCTATACGGCACAGTGCAACTTCACTGAAGGGAACTATATTGATTATAAGCACTTCGATCATTATAATATCACCCCGAGTTATGAGTTTGGGTATGGACTTTCTTATACCAGCTTCAACTACTCTGGTATCAGTGTTGAGCAGCTCGCTCCTATTAACGGGACCCATGCTAGTGGTGCTATTACCCAAGGTGGTCGGGCTGATCTTTGGGACAATATTTTTACTGTCAAGGCAATAATCTGGAATACGGGAGAAGTTGCAGGCCACGAGGTTGCTCAGTTATATGTTTCGTTTCCGGCAGCAGCTGAGCAGCCAGTCAGGCAGTTACGAGGGTTTGACCGCATCCTTTTGGATGTTGGTGCTATGGCTACTGTGGAGTTTCCTTTGAGAAGACGCGACTTGAGCTATTGGGATGTGGTGGCTCAGGAGTGGGCTGTTGCTGAGGGCGTTTACACATTTAGTGTAGGAGCTAGCTCCAGGGATTCGAAGCTGATTGCAACGTACGAAGTAAAAGTGGCTGAGTAGTTAACAAACTACATTCTTTTCTGGCTCCGGGAAATGAAGTAGATTTTAGCTATCCATTGGTGCGATTCATAGGCATGGAGAGTCGATGGAGGGTATGTACATTGTCGAGGGACATGGCCTGTGGTGTCACCTACGAGTTATTAGATTGGGCTTAATCCTAATTTGCACCAATTATAGATCTGATAATTCTTGAAAATTAAGAGTAAATTGAAGATAGCATTGCTTTAATGCCCATCATGGAGCCTCATTGAGCATGAGAAGCAAGGATAGAAGAGACTAAGGCTGAGGAGGCGCAAACAGCCAATCAAGTCCAACATCTCCAAAGGGATCGTCAGGGATAGCGAAGTTATTAAACACGGTTGGTTCCATCCATAGATCATTATAATTTATAGCTGCCGCAAGATTTGTATCCTCAAGTCCAGAATATGCTATGCTACTATCATAGTTCGTGCTTTGAATACTGTCGTTAATTTGCGTAGCCAATCCATGGTTCATAAGAGGCTCTTCCTGTTGGGGCTGGCCCCTTTGTGCTTCATAAATGGAGTTGTTGGGATCAGTAATGTGTGAAATATTACTGAACCTCATAGGCAGAGCGAAAACAACAGACCATCTCTTGGCAAGTTCTTGTAAAAGTTCAATAGACTTTTTCGCTCTTGGCCAAGTCGATTGCAACTCTTCCAAAGCCTCCACACAAACTCGAAATCGAGTGATCGATTGTTGCCGTAAGGTTTGCTGCGATGATGTTGCGCTCAGAAGATGCATAATCGCAGCTGTAAGAATATGATGTACAATGTAAAAAGGCGCACGATTGAAGCTGTCAAGCTTCCGGTATGCCCGAATGAGATTGGTCATTATTGAAGCAGCAGCTGTCATTGAACGAAGTGCTAGACCATATGAACCACTCTCGGGTGGTTCACGAAGATAAGGACGGTGTATCAGAAGTAAAGACATCTGGTACGACATTTGGAAGCAGGCAACATATCCGGAAGTGACAACTTTGTCAAAGCGCAATCTATCATCAATGTTTTGGTGGAAAGTAAGCACTCTTTCTCGTGCATCCATAAGCAACTTGTTCCTCTCGGTAAAACTTAGAGTAGGAAATTCGAAAGAATATCTGAAAAATTAGTTCTTGCTTCTATGCTTTTTCAGGGAATCTCACATCTGGTCCATAAACTGGTCATGTAACAGCCATAGTTTACACTGATGATCGAATACTACTTCATCTAACGATGACGACGCATCCAGTATACTCTCAAAGGATAAGGTCCTAACACGTTTCCAGGGAATTATACATTGTCTGCCAAGAATTGATGTAGCCATTCTGGAAGGGACGTCAGCCAAGCCCGATAACAAGAGCTGGTTCAAGTACCGGTCTACCAAAAAGAACTGCCAAAATGTTCTAACTCGTGGTTCGTGATCAACCATGGAGGACGTTTTAGACTGAGGTTCGGAATTTAAGTATTCTAGGGCCCCAACATGCAAACCCATGTGGATGCACAAGCTACCTGCCATAGCTAAGTCATAGTTAACTATAAACCATTTGAGATAAATTAGTATGTACTAAACAAGTAACTTACAATTATACATCCATGCCATATTTTCGTTCTCTAGGCTTAATTCTCTCCAGCACATGATCGTGAGTGCTTGAACAACCTTCAGGGAAGGGTAGTCTCGACAACATTTCAAGGCAAGACCCTCCGCATTTGAAGCAAAACAATCACCAATATTTTCAGCATCATGTCTCGATGATAGTCGAGAACCTGCAGCCAATATAGCACTTTGGAGAAAAGTCGAAACATGATCGTGAGGATCGAAAGGTACAAGAAATAGAGATTGAGGCCCCACAAACTGGTGGAAAGGGTTAATAAACTCTGCAAAGAGTCCCATTAACTCTAGTCTCATAATTTTATCTTGTGAGTAAGAAGCAAATAATGAAGTAGTGTCTCGATGGAGGTCACTTGTCATTCTTATACTGTTAGCGTTTTTTGAGAGCAGAGGCGAAGAAGTTGAGAAGCAAAAGTTGCCTGATGGTCCAATAAACGAGGTATCTCCAGTTTCACAAATGCTCATCTTCCACATCAGTGAGCTAATGTCGTCAATCGCCGAAGTGGATCTATGATCATGGTCTAAAGCGACGTCCAGAATAGGCCCTGCATCGAGCTGGTTATACAGGCTTCTCTCCACCTCTTTCTCAAGGTGAAATTCGGTTTGGGAAGAATCCAGATTAACTTTGGAAGAGCATTCAAGTCGATTTTCGAGATCTCTGGAGTAAGCCTTTAATGCAATTAGTTGCTCTTCAAGAGATGAGACATAATCGTGAGTCCATTTACGCCTACAAGCTTGTCAGTGGGCCAGCCATCTTAAACTGTCAAAACTGGTCTCACTTGCGGCCTCCGGTCTGCAAAGTATCATAGTGGCACTCTTTGTTCTGGCTTCGGCATGAGGTGCATGCCGGTTGGATTCCGTCACATTTTCGCTTTCTCTTCCGACAGTTGAGACAGGCAGCGCTCACTCTCTTCTGAGTGCTTGATACCTCCGCATCCATTCTATATCAATTGCCACACTTGGCAATGGCTCATATGGCAAGGTTGGAGAAGATTACAGGAGTTTGGAGAAGGCAGCGGGGTTGAAGTTTATCGTGCTCACCCTCAGCGACAAACAGGGCTTAGTCATAAACCACCTCCTATCACGATGGACCAGTCACATGATTAGCTATTGGAGGACTATGGTAGAACGATATTATGAAAGCAGCGGCAAGGGAAGTGAATTTTATAACTAGTTCTCTAATTACCGCAAAAAATACCCGGTAACATTCTAGCAGTGCCAGGCCGTAGCATTGAAGTTAACCAGAGAACTCGCTGTAACAACACTTTACACATAGTGCAACATGCTATCCCTACAAGCTATTCTATGCTACTACAACGTTTAATCAGAACCCTCCGCTTTCACATGAACCTTCTTACGGTCATCCACTACCAACCACAACATATCTGGTCTGCTGTAATGTCCATATGTATCGAGGAAGCTCTTGGCCCTCAAAATAGCATCAAAATCCAAGTCCGCATATATGATCCCTTCCTCTTTCTCAGGTAGATCTTCTGACAACTTTGTCCCATCCGGGCCAAATATCGCTGAACTTCCACCCCCTGGAGAATTCATAATGACGCCTGAACTAGTGTTCATGATCTCAATGCCTTTTTGAGTGAGAAGTGCCGTTGTATGGAGGACGAAACTCTGCGATTCTATGGCATATGTCTGCGAGAGACTCCTGGCCCCTTACACGTATTAGTTGTACGGTAACAAGAACTAGAAAGATATCTGAAAGCTTACCTTCTCGTGACATTGACCATAAACCCTGGCCATCCACATGGTGGTATAGGGGTGGCCATGCTGCCACATGGATTTCTTCATTTTGTTGAAATGTATGAAACTTCAACAGAGGCTGCGTATGCTCCCAGCATGCAAGCATACCCACCTTGCCGACAGGAGGCACATCCACCACATTCCTCAAGCAGTCCCCAGAAGCGTCACCAAAAATCGTCCTCTCCATATGTGTAGCTTTAAGCTTTCGCCTCGTCATCTTGATTTCGCCATCAGCCCCAATAAGCGCTTGTGAAATATACAAAGAATTGTTGTAGTTTTCTGAAAATCCAAGTGCGACTGTGATCTTGTTATCGGAGGCGGAAAAACAAATTCTTTGCATTTGCGGCGAATCGATTTTGAGAGAATTTTTAAGATAGAGGGTTCCCAAGTCAAAATCAACACTGCGTGACCTAGGCTAGTTAGCCGATTATACGAAGAAGTGATGGCTAGGATTCGTACCAAATCCAGGCCGGATATCCTGGAATCCAGCATTCTGGGAAACTGATCAGTTGAGCATTGTTATTTGCTGCTTCTTCAATGAGTCGACAGGTCTTTTCTACTGTTTTGTCAAGATCCAGCCACTCTGGCTCAGCTTGTGTTACAGCTACACGGACATGAAGTTGTTGAGCTCCCACAGAAGACATGCTGGATGGATGAACCTGATTAGAAAGCGCAGCTTATGACCAGGAAGGGTTAAAGACGCAGAGTAAACACGAACAATAACTTGGGAAACGACAAGCTACATTAGTTAGATATATATTGAGGGAGCACGGACAATTGAATACTATTCCTTCAGCAACCACTTTAGAAGTAGATCCTGGAAACCCCGCAGCTGATAAGGACGGGACCCCAACACCCATTTTGCAAGAGTGGTGTTCGCTTAGCATTATGCAGTATATCAGGGGCGGGATGAAGTGAGCCGCCGCTATCCCAAAAACACTCTCGCTTGAGGCTACTCTGAATTAACGACTCAGTCGCTTTATTCCAACAACATAATATTTCCCTATCTTTCACAACACGAAATCTTGGTTAATGAGAAATCATTTAGTCTTTATTTCTTATCTGAAGCCCATGCTGTACTCCCGCACTAAAGTCTTATCTTCCATTCCAACAGACCGCCCGCTCATTGTCCACTGACGAAACCTATAAGATGGCCGATTTTATTTATTTATTTTTTGAAATTTCTCTGTCAAGAACGTGTGATGTCCGTAGAACATAAACTAATTTCTTCCTAATATTAAAGCACAAAAGTCATGGCCTTCGGCGTACTTGAGTCACCTTCGAATCCAACTCCAAAAGGGACAACACTCCTCGAGAGCATCCAAAGCGATGGAAAAGCGGAGATTATACTTGTTCCAAAACCTTCAAACTCGCCAGATGATCCCTTGAATATGACAAGAATCCGCAAGGAATTAGCCTTCGCTACTATAATCTTTGGTGCATGTGCAACGGGGGTTATAGGTCCTGTCCTGGTTCCAGGCTTCTCGATCCTCGCGGCTTCGTTTGACGTCACTCTTACTCATGTAACTCTCCTCAATGGCTCCTTGGTTATGGCTTTGGGAGTCAGCGCCTATCTATGCTCCTGTTTTGCAGTTATATACGGCAAACGTTTAGTCTTCCTCTTTACAACCCTCTTACTTATAGCGACGTGTTGTTGGGGTGCTGCCGCGAAAACATATCATTCACTTCTTGCTGCTCGTATTTTCCAGGGTGTGTTTCATTTGGGTTTCCTTCCTTATCCTAATGGCTTTGCTTACAGTACATAGGTTTGGGAATGGGCGGCTTCTTTGCACTTGCGGGCACAGCTTCGATAAACGACATATTCTTTGTCCACGAACGAGGTTTGAGAGTTGGCATTTGGAATTTCGCCGTTATCGTCTCTGTCAACATGACTCCTATCATTAGCGGATATGTTATCGTTGACCTATCCTGGCGATGGAGCTTTTGGATCCTGGCCCTCGCATTCGGCGTCCTGCTCGTATTAATTATTATGTTCTTCCCTGAGACCACCTTTCAGCGTGATGCTGCCATGGTCAATTCCGTCTCTTCTGGAGAAGCAGTAAATTTTACCATTTCAGCAGAAGTTGATGAGAAGCCGTCTACGCCCAATAAAACGACAGTCGAAAATGAAATAGGAACGGTCTCTCAACCCAATTCCCTTTGGCGTCGAATCCTGGGACTTCAGAACCTAGAGATAAAGGAACAATCGAGAATTTTCCTACTTTTAATTAGCCCATTTCTTCTACTTCGTCATCCAGTCATTATCTGGGGTAGCATGACTTGGGCCGTAACATTCACATGGACTATCATACAAGGAGCAGTGGCAACCCAAATTTTCAGCGCTCCCCCATACAACCTTTCGGCAACCTCAGTTGGAAATCTCGTAGGAATTGCACCTCTGATTGGTGCTGCTCTTGGAACTCTATTCAGTGGCTGGTTTTGCGATTTCATTTCTCAAGTAATAGCTCTACGCAACAAGGGAATATATGAGCCGGAGTTTAGACTCTTGGTCATTATACTTTCTTTAGTATCTATGATTATTGGTTCTTTTGGTCTTGGTATGGCGATTGAGAATCACTTTTCTCCTATCGTTTGTGGTGTGTTTCTTGCATTTATTAATTTTTCTGTTGGTGCTGGCTGTACGGGTATCGTTGCGTATACAAATGATGTATGCCAGCACAAAGCTGGTGAAGCTTTTGGTCTTGCCATGGTGAGTTTCCATAGTTCTTTCCTGATTATCTAGCTGCTAACATATTTCAAGTTGGTAAAAAGTGCTTTTGCTTTTGGACTCACGTTCATGCTAAACGATTATTATGGGAATCAAGGCCCAAGAGTCTTCTTTTTCACATGGGGGGGTCTCACGGTTGGTGTGATGTTGCTTACGATTCCTATGTATATATGGGGCAAGCAGATTCGTGCGTGGTCTGATAGGGTGAATATTATTTGAGAGGTTGAGACTGAGAATTTTGCATGTAAATGTAACGTCTATCCCTGTGTGCCGAGACGCACCCTGTAACGACACAAATCCATAATTTAGCAATTACAACTTTTTTCCCAGCAGGTCTATGAAGTTGTCATTAACAAATCATTTTCTTCAACTATTTCTCCTTTAGGGGCCACCTCAGCAGTAAGAAAAGGACCGTGTTTGATTTTGTTGTCGATCTTTTTAAGCACGGTACTAATCGCCGCTTCAACTGTTCCCCCCTATTTAATCGCAACTATCAAAGTCTCTTCGAATTTCGGAGCACTTGAGGAAAGGTTCTACTAAGGAAGAACATACGAGCTTTCGTCTTCTAGGCTGCCGTTCCGTTTGTGATAGCACTTCCAATGAATACAACCTCTACAGCAACAAACCTGTCTTACATGAGCGGCTTGTTGGGAAAGGGGCTATTGAATACCTACCCAGCTGTCGCAGCAAATACTTCGATTGTCTTTGCTAATGTCCAGTATGATAAGACGAACGCAAAGAATGTCATGAAGCAAAGCATAGCGCCTATTCGTTTTAACGTGGTATCGATGAGGTATAATCCTAATATCACAATCCCTGGAAAGAGGGAGGCAAGGACCGACGTGAGAACTTTCGCGGTTGATCGGGTATTAGATTCGGAATAATATGTTTGATTTCGTTCAATATCAACTCTTTTAGTTTTCTGCTGCCCTTTAGCCTTGTCAAGAATAAGGAGAACGCCTGCTTACCTTTCGATAACGTCCCCATATAAGATCATAAAGATAGACTAGAGCAGTCACAATCCCACGCGAAAACCCATTTTCTCTTTCAATAAGCGTCACTTGATCTAAGGTACTGGGTTTCTCATCCGGGCCATATAGTTTGCCCCAAATTTCCTCCTCTGGCTTATGGAGAAACAGTGCTCCCTGATCTTTATCTTTTAACCATTCGTGAAGCCTTTCAAGGTCATATTTGTTGGGTTGTTCAAGCCGTAGTACTTGATATACTTGTAATAATGCATTATCTAACTCAAGTTTAGATATATATAGTCAGACTCATAATGAGAACCAGCTTCTGACGTACTATACTTGTGAAGGGTGTCATTAATTCTGTCTAGCAGCTCGAGTTGTGAGCCAGGGGAGATCTGTCCGAACTCCCGCAATTCATAAAAGCTCTGCGTGAATCCTCTTTCCTGGGGATTGCTGCTATTGTCATCTCTATCGCAGGCGGCTTCATAGCGGAGTTCCAGGCCTGCCAGTTCTGCTTGTAGTCTCAACAAGTTGAGCATGTTTAGCTTTTGAAATCGTCGAAATATTACAACGTCGTCGACTGCTGTCATGAAGGTCGCTAATTTTCGATAGCCCCGTTCTTTGGGAGGAAGTGAAGAACCCTGCCTCGAGGCTCCAGTATTTTGACTGCGCATTGTGTAGGTGTCTGGCTCTGCAGTAACTGCATCTGCCGTTCCAGGTTGATGGCCGACTCTCTCCATTTGGCCCTGATCTGATATTTGAAGGTATTCGGGCGATGGTGAATTCCAGTGGCTTTTGAAATATGAAGTGAGTTTATTGCAGGCCGAAGCTGAGTTGAGCTAGACAACACACGGCCCCCCACTGCGGCTGAACTGCTTTATGCTCCCGGCCTTGCCAACAAGTCATTTCGGACTGAGCCCATTTGAGGCGTTCTACTAGCAGATTTGGGCTGGGGTTGAACTGAGCTAGATAGCACACAGCCCCCACCACTGCGGCTGAACTGCATTGTGCTAGCTTCTTGCTTTCAGACAAGATCTTTTCGCAAAACCCGATCATATTCTTAATCCAGAAATTGGATATCCATCGCAGCAATATTTATAACCCGCTGACCACAATGGACGGGTTAGGCTTCGCGTCTTCTGTGGTTGGAGTCATCAGCGTTGCGATATCAATACAAAAGGCTCTTTTCGATCAATCTTTGCTATTAATTAAACGCCATCCAGACTTCGTTAAGAATGATCTTCCCACCTTGATAGCCTTTCTGCACGACATCAAAAACTCATTTCTGAATTCCAGAGAAGCCCCTCCGGCTGCCGCTGAAGCTTCCATGCTCAGCTGCAAGTTTTACTCAGAACAACTCAAGAAAGAACTTCACCAGTGGTATGGTCCTGACCTAGATCGGAAATTGACAGTCTCCCGACGGGTGCGCATCCAATTAGGACAGAATACTGTGGAAAATGCGTACCGCTCTTTCAGACATTCGGTACTTCTCCTCAAGGATGTCTGCTTATTGTATGAATCCTTCGTTGATATTCCCCAATAGTATTCTCATTTATGTGCAGCTTCATGATTCAAGAACTCGATTTTAAACAAGTCTCTGCGAATGAAGTTAACGAACGATCTTTGTAAGTTCCGATGTGCTTTATATGCCGTGTATATACTGACGCAAATCCTTCAACAAGGCATGGAGTGACTAGGCTTGAATCAATGCTATTCGAGACGCACAGGATTCTACTTGATCACTATGAACTTGGGAATAGACCTAACGAGTACCACATTCAGAGGACCAGTCAAGAATCTCAAAGCATAGCGCGACATACACACAAACACCAATCCGAGAAGGAATACCAGGATGAGGTTGATGACACTTCATTACTGCGTCTACAACGAAACCTTCAGCGCGAATATCCCGATAAGACTGTATTCACAGCAGTGATTTGCCCAGAAGTGCAAGAAGGCCAGCCACTAAAGATGGTAGCTGCACGAGTGTTGCTGGATACTGGTTCCGATGTAAACATCATATCCGAAAAGTATCTTCAAGAAGTTGGGTTGAGCCACTTGGTCGCCCAAATCCCAGAAGATGAGCAGTTGGAGATGAGTGGTATTGAAGAGCAAGGGCCCGCCTGGAAATTCGAGAGAAAGTTTACGTCGAGGTTCTTCCTGTACAGCAGCAGGGCCACTGAAACTGCAGAATTCTTTGTGACGAAGAGTTCGGACTGGGATATTCTCATCAGCCAGAAACAGTATATCAAACTAGCAGCAGATAGAAGCTCAGCTAGGACAAAGCTCTTGTGGATGCCTAGGAAAAAGCGAAATCCGAGTAAGATTCCCCTCCAGCAGATAGAACATGCAATGCACTAACAATTCAGTAGAGGAAGAAGCTGAACAGAGAGATTTTGAGCTGCGCCGACAGATGGAACTCGAGAATCTACGCAACGTGTATGATAACAGGGAAAACATGAAGCGGATCCAACAATTAGAAGGTAGGGATCTGTCTGCAGCTGGTCGAGCATGGACTATCGATGATAATAGAAGGGCCATCATGTCGGCTTCAATGTCGGGAGCAAGTGGCAGTGGCCAGGGAGATTTATCAATTCGGATGAACTCTATCGATGAACAAAGGTCAACAAAATTGAAAGAGGCGTCAATAAGATCTGGTACGATGCAAGACGGATCTGATGATGAATCATGAGTGGCGGCGAGACGGAATAGAGGAATAAGTCTACACGACCTTACCGTTAAAACTTCAGCCCGAATCTTAGCGCCGTAAGCCATGACCTTCCAATGAAACCTACACACTGTATCGATGGTTTATAGTAATCTTAGAGGAAAGAAAACTTGGCCTTCATAAAATCGACTAAAGATATATATATTTCCACTCTCTGGAGCTCAATTGGGAAGAGGCCGCCAAGAACAAATGGGTTCTCAAACCTTCCATAGACTAGAGTAATACTCTCTATACTAAGCTTTATAAAAGTCCTTATAAGTAAGTATAATAAGCAAGACTATAGAGGT